>BPLR01012648.1:0-49501 GCA_021605095.1 Caerostris extrusa
CCATTATTACTCCGGCGAAAGGAGAAAAAGGTCTACTATCATACAAACGATCTTTAAAAGAAATGGTTCATTTTTTTTTAACTGTAAATAAAATGTAAATTTAATCCTCGAAATTTATAGAATCCCATCGTAAACATGTTTACGTTATCTAAATAAATGCACACAAGTAAAGGAGCCAAGGGGCGATGCGTCAGCAACTTTAATACGAAATACGGAAATGCTTACGCGCATACGGAACTATTTGTTCCTTTGGAATATGAGAAACGCGCCTGTTATGTTACTATTCTGGGAAATTCAATTAATTTATCCATTATAGGAATACCGAATCATTAGAGTGACAGTTTAACTCACAGTTAGTGTTCATGCTTTTTCATTTTCAGCCACTGCTCTATTGCTCTATTGATATATATGTATTATTGGTTAGCCTATATATATATATAAGAAAGATGGCATAACAAGATACTTTAAACAGTATTTTATCATCTCAATAAAAAAAATATTTCTTTAAAAAATTGTTTTATATCAGATTATGCAATATATTATACTCTACAACTGTTAATTCTAAAATAAACAAGAGTTACCCAGAGCAAATATAGTGTATTAAACTGGAAGAAATAATTTATAAAAGAAAGAAAGAAAGAAAAAATGGCATAACAACGGAAAGTTTTAGCATGTTTATAATTTTTTTAAATATATTTTATCATCTCAATAAAAACAAATTTGAAAAGTTGCATTTGATTGCGCAATATTCAACGTATATTACAGTTTAATTTTGAAATAAACAAGAGTCAACCAGAACAAACGTAAATGCGCTTAAACCTGAAAGAAACAACTTATAAAAAAAAGATGGCATAACGACATAATTTTCCAAATAATTAAAAATCATCAAACCTACTATTACAAACCAAGCGTGTCTAATGTAAAACGGAAGAACCCTAAAAACCAAACTGAACATATCTTCTAAATGTTTGCAAGTACAAAATATTCTTTCTACCCGTGGGCTTTTTAATGACCAGGAACGAAAACACTTTCACTATCCAGATGTTAATACTTGCAGTAGTAAACAGAAAACAGGAAACATCGTTTCTAATTTTATGCTTTTCTAACTTTAAAAATCATGCACTGAAAAACTGAACAACAGTTCACACTTAAACAAAAATAAACAAACTCTAATCTCTACAAAAAATGTCCCCCTCCCCTCCCCTTACACACATATGCGGGTTACGCGAATCATACCTTTCATCGCTCATAATTCAGTGGCAGAAAATGGTCTGAGTCGTTGCTTTAATTTGTTTTTTAAGCTCGACTTGGATTGGTGCTGATTATGATTCAAGAGTTAGCAAATCGCGACTAAAAAAAAGCCCCAATTCCCACCTTTGGTTTGCGTAAGTGATATGTTTACCTGTCTCATTAAGTTTCGGTTAACACCTTTGCAGTAATTTTCTACTTTTGGCACTCGTATTAGAGTTTAAAAATGCAGCAGTTTGTAGACTTTTTTTTTCAGAAAAGAGGGGTCGAATATACATTGCTGTACGTACGTTTTATTTATTATTACTTATATATGAATGAATTCGCTGACATATATATCGTGTTATTTATTGATATATCTGTTATCTTAAATCATTATATTGTATAGTAAAATAAATTCATGGTATATTCATTATTCATGATGAATATTTAAATATATATTCATTATTCATATTTTTAAAATATATTCATTATTCATATCGACATTCATATATATTTTTAAAAAATTAAATTTTTTTAATATAACTAATTTTTCATTTCTTGTGTTATTTTCTGTATGAAAGTATTAGTCTAGAAATGTTTTCATTAAATTGAATCAGAGTAAATTTTTCATGAAATATGTTCTTCTACTTCATTAGCGCAACAGCCCATGGTGGGCCAAAGCCGTCTGCCTACTGGCAGATTTCCGAACAAAAAGAGGCTTTCTTTTATGGGGCAGGGTTGTCAGAACTATTCCAACGCTCTACAGTCATATTAAACCAGGACCTACTGTTTTAAAGCAGATTCCAAACTAATAAACATCCATAGCACCGCCGGGACTCAAAAATATTATTAATTTTTAATTTTATAAATATTATAATTCTTTTAAAAAATAATTTTATTACAAATATCTAATATAATAAATATTTCAGTTTTTTTATTCTTTCTGGAAAAAATACTTAAAATTATAGTAGTTCGATAAAAAATATGTAATTTCACCTACTTTATAAATAATGTATACTGTTTTTCAACAACAAGAAAAAAAAAAAAAAAAAAAAAAAAAACTAATTATTAACACTAAGCCTTTTTTGAAAATTTAAATGCTTGAATAAAATAAAATTTCATCCTCTTTAAGCTTAATTGTTTTTATTTCTGGATAACTTTAAATTTTTACTTATTTATAAATGAATAACTTTTTAAAATGTAGCTTTATTAATAATAAATTTAATAAATTAATTTTTAAAACTAATAAAACACTTTTGTTTTACATTTTATTAAGATGTTGATTTAAACTTTTAAATGCAGATTAACTTTTAGTGCACAATAATTTTTTAATAATTAAAAATTAATTTGTATAAATTTTAATAAGTAAATTTTTAAAAACCTAACTTTTAAAATTAAAAAAAATAAACCTAATAATTAATATACATATAATTTATACGCAAATTTCTGAAAATCTAATTAAAAATTAAAAAAAAAAATCATATTTAATATATATAGGTTTGGTTTATATATAAATGTTAATCTAATCAAACTTATTAAATTTTTTTAAATTAAAAAATAATATATACAAGTTTTATGTATAAATTTTTGAAAATCTAATTTTTAAAGTTAAAAAATGCATAATTAATATATAATAAATTTATAAGTAAACTTTAAAAAATATTATTTAAAAGTATTTTTTTAAATTCAAAATTATTATATACGTTATACAAGTTTTATACGTAAATTTTTGATAATTTAACTTTATTGACAAGTTTTGAAACTTACAGAGAATGTTCGTCTTTTACTTATTTTAAGGTGTTGTATGTTACGAATATAATTCCATTATAGAGTTCATACTATCAGAACTAGATGAAAAAAAACAACAAAATGTTTATAGAAAATACAAATAATATAATTATTTCTTACAGTATTTTTCCTCAAATGTTTTCTGTTAATGCCTTTTACTTTACAGTAATGTGAATATTTTGAATTTAATCATAAGTATAAAAAGAAAAAAGAAATGTAATATTCAATATTCAATATTCAATAAATTTATGAACAGTCCCTTTCTGTTACCAATGAGAAGAAAAAGAAGAGAAAATGTTTTCTGGATCACTTCTAAAAAAAAGAAAAGAACCGAGCTAACGGATGCAGATCAGTGCTCTAACTGATTGAAGATTGTTTCAAAAAATGACTTCTGACCTTCTGAGCATCAGTACTTTTCAGAGAGCTTTCAACGTGGTGGGAGGACTAGTTCTGGAGAGGTGTCAGAGCTAATCAATAGAGAAGGTTCGCTGCAGCAAAAAATTCCCTATTTCATTAAGCAATTAAAAGTTTTCATTTTCATTAATTATGCTACCAAATCACTATTGTAAAGCTTTAATTAGTATTTAGATGTACAATTAGTACTTAACAAGAAGCCTGAAAAAATCTAGCGGGTGCAGACTTTTTTACAAAGTACATTTACTGTATCATACTAGCCTTTTAATACTTTTATACAAAATACTTTAGTACAAAATGAAGGACAATACTTTTACATAAAATATTAGCTCTTTTAAGCAAAATGAGTATTTTTACAAAATGTTTTTTATGTAGAACTTTATAAAGTGTAGGATCAGCTTTCAAATTAGAAACATGCACACAGCATTTATTTATACAAATAAATACAAAAAGGAAGCAAATACTTTGTACAAAGTATTTTTGCACAAAGCACTTTAGTGCAAAGTGAATTATAGTAATTCTATGTAAAGCTTTACAACTTTCCTACAAAGGAGTACTTTTATGCACAATACTTTTTGCAGTACTTTTTTATACAAAGGTTAAGATAATCTTTCAATTTAGAAACAAATATACACAAAGCATTCATTTATACAAATATATACAAAAGCTTACACAAAAATATTTTTTACACAAAGTACTTCCACACAAAGTACTTTAATACAAAGTGAAGGGTAGTAATTTTATACAAAGCATTAGCACTTTTATATAAAGTGAGTACTTTTATGCAGCACTTTTATACAAAGTGTTGGATAACCTTTCAATTTAAAGAAAAATTTGCTGCAATTTTAATTAACTAATAAATAGATTAATTAAATGTGTTACAGTTATTGTAATGCCAGACAACTACAATTTTAATTATTTATTACTTTTATTACTGTAATTATTATTATTTTTTTTTGCAATACATCGCTGTGTTTTTATACCCCTAACAACTCACGGAGGGTGATGAAGGGATGACAATGACTTCGGGAAAATTTTTTTAAAGTAATTGTCCCGAATTTGCTTAACTAAAGAGAGAAAATTCGAGAAACTTGTATCAGACAACCTGTCTGTCAACGGGGGACGCTTATATTTTAATCCCTATCGAGTCCTCTCGTTTCTGAGTACTACTATGTACTTATCTGAGCCCTTTTGCACTTTAGCTGCTCACCTTGACAGCTGACAAGTATTAAGCGATTATTATACTTGATAGTGACTTTTTCACTTTGACATTCAAAACGTTTTGAGTTTCACGAATAAATATTTCTGCATGCTTACAATTTTTATATAATTACTCATTTTTTGATTGATCGTTATCAAAAAATAAGGCAATTCCCTATATTTAACTTAGACATCTAAATGCTACATTATTTCTGAAAGTAGAACTTAAATAATTGCTTACTGATACCAGTCACACAACAATGCAAACACTAACTAATTGCAAGTGATAAAAGTACGAGTAAATATGTTTGGTCTACTATTCTAAAGATTTAAAGTTTCGATTTATTTTCTTATTGTGGGGGACAAAAAACTCGAATAATATTTGAGTGTTATTATGACATGTAGATTAATAAAGAAAAAAAATGTTGTTGCAATTCAATTCTATGATGCACTTTCATTTGATAACTAATTTGAATAGGTTTAGACCAGGGTCTCCAAACTACGGCCCGCGGGGCAAATCTGGCCCGCCAGTGTCATCAATCCTGCCCGCGACAGCGAATAGCTTATTGCTGCTGTAATAAGTTGGATACAAAACACAGAATGACAATAACTCGGTTTTATTTACTTTCTAGGTAAAGCTAATGGCAAGCATAATACGCAGAATAAGCATAAAACTAACAAATAATTGAAATGAATCCCACTAACATTATAAACTAGTGAACATCCCGCGGTTACATACGGTAGTTATGTCGGGGTAATGAGTATCGCATATGTATGTATATCGATATTTGAAATGTATATATATCCTGATTTAAGCATATGATTTTTATCCTGAAATTCCCTCAGGAACGGAAAAGCTAAATTAACGTGAATGAAACCGCAGGGTTTCCATTTGTAAAAAAATACTAATGAGATGTATGTAATTGTGATTTTTCACTGACAATAGTTTGTAGTTAGCAGGCGTATGCTCTCTCAGAGCGAGTACTCGGCGACTAGTCTAGAAATTATTGATAATGGCAGAAAAATTAAAACTGTTTTTGGCCCTTGGCACTTACTGAGTAAACAGTATGGCCCTACGACTGGAAAGTTTGAGACCCCTGGTTTAGACAAAAACTTGTTAAACACTAGAAGTGGGGAGTGGCATGCAAGGACTTTGAGTCCTGTATTTCTGAAGATGTCGCTATCAAGAGTCAGTATAAAAATCCGACTTTCGAGTCTTTTATAGAATTAAAAGGGCAGTTCCATTGAGTATCATTCCATAATACAGCCACTAGCAAAGCCAGTGATTGTTTTACCAGCAAACAAAGTTAGGATTGAGAGACTTTTCTCAGCACTGTGGCTTATGAAACACCATCTTGGATTCACTGTTGTTGTTGTTGAATCCTACATTTTAATGTATGTCCACTACTGAAATATGCTAATATAATAATACATTATATTAATGCATAACACAACAACACTACTGTATAATTACTAAACAGCTACTGAACATTATTGTATAATGCAATCATGCAATATTAATATACATAAATGATCAATGTATTAATGCAATAATACATAAATGATCATCTGATATGTTGCACATTTTAATATTTTTTACACTACTGAAAATAGAAGGACAGCAAAAGTTAGGATTCAAAATACAACAAGCACATTACTGTTCAAATAAAAAAAAATACATTGTACAAACCTCATTGAAAGCGAAGGAATAAAAACAAAAGAAAACTACTTTTATGGGTAAACCACAAAATGTGAAATTCTAGTTGAACCCAAATTAAGTGCATCTCCCAAAGATCATTTGCGGGGACCATTCCAATTCGAATCTGCCAAAATGATAGTCATTTTCTAAGTCTTTAACGGTTTGATTCAGAACAATGGTCGAGGGCGACGCCGTTCCTTGTTTCTTCCTAATAGAACTTAATTCTACTCTTCCGCACCTTCGGAGGGAAGGCAGGCATGGTCATAAAAATCATTACGTTCGGATGGATGCTTTAAAAGTTGGTAGGGATTTTTATTTTTCCTTTTTTTGGGAAAAAAAATTTATTTTAGAAATTTTTATTTTTTTTTTTGTTTTTTAATAGAAATAGTAAATTGTACATATAACGTTATTACACAATGGAATTAAGCTGGCTGGTTTGTTCCACGATAATTTAAAATTGTTTTTATTTCCATTATTAAAGATGATATAAAATAAATAATTAAAATTTAAAATTAGGGATAGCAGTTTTGCTAACACGAGCGCTCTGTATTATATAAATAGTCTTTAGTCAGTATTCCTTATGAATTTAGAAAAGAAGGCACACGATAGGTTGTCAGGCACGTCTTCTGTCAATAAGAGAAACCTGATTGGATTATAATAAAGTCTTCGATGCTGAATCATAAAAAAGAAAGAGTACACTAATATATCCTTGTTGTTAGTATAGTATTATATGACTGTATACAAAGATCACTCTGAAATTTTTGAGATACGACTAAATGGTGCAAGTTTAACTTACCAAATTTTAAGAGTGTTCAAAGTAATCCCCCTCCGACATCAATGCACTTTTGCAGACGATTTTTCCAAAGATTAAATGCTTCACGCCAACCATTTCTTGGAAGTGATGAAAAATATGTTTTTCTAGACTCACCAATCTCATATTCGGGATGAAAACGGCAACCACGTAAATTTTTATTGAGATTAAAAAAAAAAGCCAAGAGTCACACATAACAACATCAGGGGGAATAGGGTGGATGTTCTATCACTTTGATGTGTTTTTGTTCAAGAAATTCGACTGTCGATCTTGCGGTATGAGAAGTTGTATTATCATGGTGAAGCATGAGTCCCCAAAACGTTCACAAATTGAAGAATTTCTGGAAGACACAAAAGTGGTGTACCAGTTAGCTGTGACTGTCTTCTGTCCCTCCAGCTTGATGGCTTTGATCAGTCCTGTACTTCTGAAGAAAACGGTTTACATTAGTTTTTTCATTGCTCGTCGTCTTTTCACCATTGTTGGTTTGGGATCATCTTCAAATACCCATATTTTTTCTTGTCGTGTTGGAACGAAAAAAACGGTATGTAAGTTTCATCACCAATTATGATTTTACAACAAGGCGGTGTCCACCATCGTTGTAATTTTATGATTTCTTTGAAGATTCTGACACGCCTCTTTTTTGGTGTTCTGTTAAATTATGGAGGGCCCTACGACAAACTAATTCTTTCATATGCAGTTCTTCATGAATAATTCCATGTATAACTGCGGATCCAATGCTAAGTTTCTTCTGTATCATTTGATAAGTGCAGCTATTATCATCGACTAACATTTTCGTATGGCCGACACATTTTCTGGAACTACAGCTGATGAAGGTCTTACCTGTGTGTTCTTGATCCAGCAGAGTCTACGAAATTCGGTAAACCATCTAAATACATTATTACGAGATGGAGCTTCGTCTCCATATGCTAGTTGTTGACGTTGAAGACATTCTTCTTGATTTAACCCCACTTTAAAATCATAGAAAATCATACATTATGCTCTCGCGTCAATTCCATTTTCCTTTCCTGAAAAAATCTATTCTACGACAGCTAAATAAGCAATTGCTGCCACAAATTATCGTAAACTGCATAATCAATGAATTATTTAAACGGCTTGACCGATTTTGACTTTATGTACCATATATATATATATATATATATATTTATATATATATAAAGTCAAAAACTGTCAAGCCGTTTAGAGTAGTTCAGTGATAAACAGGGTACAGAAGAACCCGATTACAGCGCCACCTATCAAGTTCCATTTTTCAAAACCATCCAGGGATAATGTTCACATAAAATTTCAAAAAATCGGTTCAGCCGTTTGATAAGAGTTCAGTGGCAAACACAAGTGCAGAAGAATTATATATATAAAGATATGTATGTATAAACTATAGCTCTTGTCCTAGTAGAGAGAGAGTGAGAGAATAATACCGATATCAGTGGGTTGAAATGCATCAACAAACCTTGGCAGATAAAAGTGTTGAAAAAACACAAAAATTTATACAAAATAAATATATTTAAGAAAAGTGTATGAAACATGTCCAAGATAACCTTAAAGTTCCTTTTCAAAAGAAATATTTTAAAAACACAAAAGAAATTAATTATAGCATTTTGAGGAATTTTTTAATCAAGAAGGGTGTAACGCATGACGTCATTAACTATTATTATGGATGTTTTTAGTGGTTAGGATTACATTCAAGTCAAAAACATATCTAGCGGTCTCTATACGACATGGAGTCAGAAGAATAACTAACTTCTGTTCATTTCACTCACATAAAAATGATAAAAAATGATTTGCCAGTGTAACTCAGCTCTAGGTACAGCAAATATGGTGTTTTATTGTGGTAAAGTAATAGTTAATCTAGTTGCCTGATGTCAAGTCTTTTAGTGGCCTTTCACACGTAAACATACTCATACAACACGGGGGGCTGTTACCCTTAGAAGTTTTCGTGCGCTCCTAGTGAGATAAAAAAAAAAGATGTATGGAAGGAAAACCATTTTGGATTGCTAAAAGTGGCCACGTGCTCAACTGGCCTGCAGGAGGGTTGAAGTTCGAATCCTTGATTTTTCCGATGGAGTTGTTCGTGTCACTGCTTTTAGAAATGAATAGATTCGATGGCAATTGTTTTTTTGTTTGAAACAAAGCAAGCAACAGTTGGAATTAACAGCCCAGCTGCTGGTCAAAATATTTTCAACATATCTACTTTATTATCTCTACAAATATTACCGGAAAATCACCCCCCCTCACACCAATTGAAGGGCTGTTTTGGGTTTTCTGAGACCACAAATGTTGGACTCTACCCTCAGTTCTTTTCTGACTGGTAAAAGGTTCACATAGCCCTAGGTACTGAGGTCAGATATGGCGAAAAATAAACAAATGAATAATTTATCCCTGAAATTTTTATAAAAGATGAATAATTTGAACTTTTAAATATTCTTTGATAATACGTAAAAACCGTTATTTTCTCTTAATAAATCTGTATTTTAAATATATAAATTTTATCAAACGTTTTACATCCTCATTTATAAAAATCCTACTTCAAAATCTTAAGAAGGGAATTATTAGTAAGATAAAAAAGGAAAATCCCCACTCAAAACGAATGTAGGTACTATTTTGTCAAAGAGAATTTCCCTATCCGTTGCGAAATTTGGAGAATTGTGAAACATGGGCGGCGATAAATCATGAGTTTGGGTAACCCGATCCGAATAGCATAATCCGATTTATGGTTATCACCTCATCATTTACTTATGGCTGGCAGAGGTTGTGATCTATCCGCAGTTACTTGGGGAGAAGGTGATTCTTGGGTGCTACTTTATTGTTCTTTTATTACATACTGGGCTGCAATATTTTGCTTCTTTTTCTTCCCTTGAAGCGTGGCGTCGGTAAATTAGTCTGGATGTCGGTCTCTCTCCCGCTTTGGGGCAGGGTTCTTCTGCAAGTGTGGGAAATCAGATTGGAGGAATTTTTTTTTTTTTTTCAGTTTTTCTTCTTTTTTTACTATTAATGATATATGGGAACTTTTTATAGTAAATTTAAAGGACCTGTATTAGAAAATAAAAACTCCTTTAAATTTAAATGATTTCCCTGACTTTAAATGACATGATGAATATTGTTATAGTTAAGAGAAATGGATTTATACAAAATCGGATTTGATGGGGTTTTTTTTTTTTTTTTTTTTTTCAGTTTTTCTACTTTTTTTTTCTGTTGATACTATGTGGGACCTTTGTATGTAGTACATTTAAAGAACCGATATTAAATTCAAAATTAACACCAAGAAATTTGTTATATTTAAGAGAAATTAATTAATGATAGAAAATCGGATTTCTTTAATTTCTTCAGTTTTTCTTCTTTTTTTTTTTTATTACGGTGTGGGATCTTTATTTATTACATTATAACATTTAAAAATACAAACTCATGCAAATTTAAATAAATACCTTGACTTTAAATGACACTAGGAAAAAATGCTATATTTAAGAGAAATTAATTTTTAGGAATTCAGATTTGAAGAATTTTTTTCCGACTTTTCTTTTTTTTTTTGTCTGTTAATACTATGTGTGACCTTTATTTAATACTTGATGTGGTTTAGAGGTTCAAACTCTTCCAAATTTAAAAGACTCTTCAGACATTGACTTCAGAAGAATTTTTTTGTGTAAGAGAAAATAATTTTAATAATTTTCAACTTTAGGGAATATAGTGCTCTTTATTTTATTGGTAATGTTTTCAATTTTCCTCATCTTAAAGTGTTCTATTTGTTAATACACTCATGTCCATAAATTAAGGATAATGAAGTTCAGGCAAAAAGAGAAAGAAGCAAAACAAATTTGACTAATTTGTAAAATCTATTTATTAAACAAAAGGTAAAGAGCAAAAAAGATGCTATATGTTTGACATAATTAATAAAAATTGCGATTTTTACTCCCTTTAGCAATTTTCAAAAAGAACCTATTTACAAAAACAGTATAACATGGTTAGTATGATGGTTAATATGGAGTATGTCTCCCGGACGATGCAATACAGCCCTTACAACGCCTAGGCATGCTGAGTATCAAATTATCAATCTGATTTTGGGAATATTACACCACTCATCAAGCAATGCCCTCCGAAGTTCCGGTTGACAGGTGGGAGGGGTTGACGGGCTGCAATTCGTCGGCCAAGCATATCCACACATGCTCTATTGATTCAAGCCCGGTGAGTATGCTGGCCAATCCATACAGGTGATACCCTCCAATTGAAGGCATTCGTCTACAATGTTTGCACGGTGAGGACGGACGTTGCATCCATAAACAGAAATTCAGCACCCATGGCGCCCCGAAACAAACGTACATGTTGTTCCAGAATGACATCCCGATAGATGTGGCCTGTCATCGTTACACTCTGAACATGCAGGTCAGTTCTGGAACCAAGAATAATTCCTCCCCAAACGAGCCATCCTGCACCACCGTAACGGTGTCGTTCAATGGTGTTCTCTTGGTGGTAACGGGTACCTGGCGCTCTCCATATGAAAGTCCGGCGAGAATCAGACTGCAAACTAAACCTGGACTAGTCGGAAAACATCACACCAGACCACTGTTGCAGTGTCCACAATGCATGCTTCTCTACTCCAGGTTAATCGCAGGCGACAGTGAGTTGCGGTAAGTGGAACACATCTGACAAGCCTACGAGCGTATATACCAATGTGCCCTAAGCGTCTGTACACGGTCTGCCTTGAAACTGTCGTACCGGTAGCTGAAGAGAGCTGACGAGACAGGTCTGATGCTGTGCTTCGTCTGTTTCTTTTGGCAGTAACTGCTAAATACCGGTCCTCATTCGGCGTTGTAACTCGGGGGCTACCTGTGCTGTAACATCTACTCACATTACCATCATCTTGGAATCGTTGCCCAAGCCTGGAGATGACACTCTGGGAGATTCCAAGTTCCTCGGATACTTCCAGCTGGGTACGTCCACATTCCAGTCGTCCGATAATTCTACCACGTAAAAAATCATCCAAATGGTTCCTTTGTGCCATAACTATGCGGTTGTTGCACCGAAAGGCTTTTAAAGCGCTTGTGAACAATTTTACTTCCTTGCCACCATTCCGTATATACCGCTCTCTTACACTCTCGTCATTGTGACGTACTATCCGCGCCATTTGGTGTTTCCTGTAATTTGTATATTCTTCTTCAAAATGTGTGTGATAATTCTACAGGTGAAAGTTTTATTTTAGAGTTCAATTTCTGTGTGATTCTGAATTATCCTTAATTTATGGACATGAGTGTAGAACAATTTATTGTTATATGCTTAAGTAAGGTATTGTTATATGCTAATGTTATAAACTATTCTTATATGGTTTTGTTATATGCTAATGTTATAAGCTATTGTTATATGCTTTTGTTATATGCTAATGTTATATGCTAATGTTATAAGCTATTGTTTTGTGCTTTTGTTATATGCTAACAAGCATTTCTTACATGCTTTTGTCAGTAAAATTAAGAACATTTAGAAATTCATTTCAGCTATTTGTTTAGATTGCGACTATTACATTCTTTGCACTTTATATTTATTTAATTTTTTTTTTTCTTCTTTACTAGCTTATCTTCTTATGTCTGTTAATATTATTCGTGAGAATATCAGTTAAAATTACACTTTTGAAATCCAAATTGAAATGACCACATGAGAATTGCTACATTTAGAGAAATTAAATTAAATAATACTCAATTTTAGAACATATTGTGTACTTAATTTTATTAGAAACTTTCTAATTTTTTTTGCTTCATAAAGTCTCGCATGTGATAATAAAAAAAATAATCATTCGATATGATTTTCGTATTTTATCAATATAATTGAAAGTGTTAAACATTCATTTTAACTAATTGTTTAGATATCTAATAAGTTTCTATTATATAGTCAAAAAAATTAATTACAAAGAGAGTACACATAATAAATTGTAATAATTTTTTTCTGAAATTTATTTGATTATGAGATCAAAATACAATTTTATTTTATTCAAACAATTTTGAAGTTAAATAATTTGGAAAATTTTTAATTCAGAAAATTTTATTTACTTATGCATACAGCGAAAAACTGACTTAAAATAGAATTTTAGGAATAAGTTTTTTTTTTTTTTATAGAGAATTTTGAATAAAAAGTTATGATTGGTTCGAAACAAGAGCTATATAAAATATTCCTTAAGTCTGTTTTCATCAGTTTTTCATTGAATTATATATTTCAAATACTCACTATTACTACTACTACTGCTA
The DNA here is from genome assembly GCA_021605095.1 of Caerostris extrusa. Taxonomy (NCBI): domain Eukaryota; kingdom Metazoa; phylum Arthropoda; class Arachnida; order Araneae; family Araneidae; genus Caerostris; species Caerostris extrusa. Next base: position 13,382 of record BPLR01012648.1, read on the forward strand.
CTACTACTACTACTACTAATAATAATAATAAGTAATAGCAATAGTAATAGTAATAGTAATAATAATAGCAATAGTAAAATCAAATATTATAACTTGCAAAGATGGAATCTATTGGAATGATAAAAATTAAACTGAATTCTGGCTATTGTAATCGTAATCGCTTCTAAGAAACGATGACTACTACTAATAATAATAGTAATAGTAATAGTAATAATAATAATAATAGCAATAGTAAAATCAAATATTATGACTTGCAAAGATGGAATCTATTGGAATGATAAAAATTAAACTGAATTCTGGTTATAATCGTAATTAAGAAACATGATTATAATATCAGTATCTTGGATTGACAATCAAACTGCCTTACTGGTGTTTTGTAAATTTTCTTTTATGCTGCAATTAAATGCAATATAGTTCACGAGAACTTCAAGGTAGTTCTTGAGAGAATTTTCTGTAGGTTATATCTGAAAGATCCCACAGAATTTTACTTTTGGTGTCCTTTATGATTTTACATACACTTTATTGCTAATTTGCTATCAAAATTTAAAATTTTCATTTAAATGTTATTATTAATGAGTAATAAAAAATTACAAATTAATAATAACATTTAAAAAAGATTAAATAAAAATAAATAAATACTTACCGTTAAAATGTATTTAAAGAAAAATAATTATATGCTGAATATAATTGCTTTAAATTATAATTATACAAAATCTAATTTATTTTGTGTTAGTTTCAAACAAACGATGAAAACAAACAATGCTTACACAATTACTCTTCTTTTAAAAATTGTTTTTGTCTAATTAAAAATTAATTTTTTCATGTTTTAGTTTTTATTTACTTATATTTTAATTAGAATTTTTTGTTTTAGTAATACACCAGGTAAAACAATGAGGTTGATATCTTGAAAAAAATGACTCATAAATCTTCTAATTTTACCATTTAAAATGATTTACTATAGCAGCCAAATTAATTTTGTAAATTTTTGGTAACATATTTAATAATTTGATAAAACTATACACTATACCCTATTTAATAATTAAATAACATTATTGATATGATAATATATAAATATTACATTTTTTAGAATATGTGTTTTCTAAGATATTCAATAAATAAATGAAATATTCTTTCTTTTTGCATCAAAGTGCAGCAGATTATTAGTGCTGCCATCTAACGTTTAAGTATTGAACAAAAATTGATACTTTGTTTGGAATACATATATTGAAATTTTTTTGATTACGCAGAATTATCTTTATAGAAGTATAAATTCTTTGAAATTAATTAACATAATAAGTATTAACTTATTAAATATATTAAATAAAGTTGCATTATAAATTGCTTTTCTTCAGAATGATCATTTCTGGCTTTTAGAATTTAATAATATAAAATACTTTTAAATATGAATAAAATTAATAACAATAAATTTGATAACATTGAGTTTGATATGAATATATTATGTGTAGTAAAATTGTTTAAATTATTTCCACTAATTAGTTTAAATAAAAAAAATCATAATTTGAAAATATGTTTCCTTTTTCAGCAGTTTATTAGTTTTTAATTATAAAAATTTATTTTAAAATTGGGAAAATAATTTCACATAATAATTAATAAATTAGCTGAGAATAATAAGACTCATAAAAATAAATTCATAAGTAAAAATGAATTTTAGATTTTATATAAAATATGATCTATATTTAATATAAGCCATGAATAACTTAATGATTTAACAAAACATGCTATATTTCGTAACATAACAGCTTATATTTTATTCTTGTTTTGTAGTTCGATATCTTCAATATAAAAAATTTACACTTTGATAAATAGTTCAAAAATTTATCATTGTAGATGGCAGCACAGTACTTAAAATTTCAATAAAAATCTCTTTGCAATTCCAAATTCACTTTTTTTCCCCCGTAATATTTTTAATAGAAAAAGGTTCCTATTTTTGGTAAAAATCTCTATAAAACATTTTTTCTAAAAATATGTAAAATATATAAATTTTTATACATTAATTTTATTTTTGTGACTTTTATCTAAGACTGGATTGATTTTAAATTTGCTATCATTTATCGTTAAAAGAAAGATTAACAATTAAAAATTAAAATAATTCAATTCCTAATTAAATTCTCACATGCAAATTGAAACAAAATTTATGGTTTATTTTTTAAATTTAAATTATACAAACAAACTGCTTACACAATTGAATAATTCTAGAAATTTAAAATTTAAAAATTCCTGGGATTTTAAAAATACACCCCAGTGTTAAATGCAAAAAATAGTAAATAAAAGCAAAGAATATTGATATTCAGAATAGTTTAAGATGCATTTTTTCAAGCAAACAATGTTCACTTCTCTTTTTTATTAAACAGGAAAAAGTTGTTTTATTTTCGTAAAGCGCAATGTTGTTTAAAAAATATGTCTCATATAACATCATTTCATAATAATCAACTAAATATTTGTTAATTTTATTAATTGCCTGCGAATTTTTTTTTTTTTTTTTTTTTTTTTTTTTTTTTGTAATTTAATTATTGTTATTTCACACTACAAAATTATGCATTCATGCACAAAATTATCTTTGCATGCTCTTCCCGAATTTCTCAGAAACTATGAACTATAATTTTATCAATATGTCTGGAATGATACATAACGTTATGACACGTAAATACAAAGGAAAAAAATTGAGGGCAACGGGCGTACTTTGGTTACGGAGTTCCTGTGTGGTTTTAAGAACCACGATGCCTCCACATCTTAATTTAGTTAGAAAATTTACACAAAATGAAGTTGCTTGAATTAGAGAAGAAAAAAAAAGCAAACGTTCAACTACCATCTACATCCCTGCCGGGATTCGACCCCGGGACCTTTGGATTAGAAGTCCAACGCGCTATCCACTGCGCTACAGGGACTCAGAAAAAAATTGAGGGCACTACATATGATATATAATTGCAGCTTGAAAAAAAAAAAAAAAGGTAATAAAATGTGACAAAGAGCAGAAAAAAAAAAAAGGAATAACTCAGAAAAAAATGAAGCTTTAAGAATTTTATACAGAATATGATCTCCCCTGACATCTACACACATATCACAATGTATATTCAAATAACGTTGTTAGCCACAGTTTGGGGAATTAAGTTCTACTCTTCCAGCAATGCTGTGTTTAGAGCATTTACATCTTTAAGAGGAGGATGCCCACGTGCAGTTGCTCTTCTAAGGTAGTCCTATAAGTTCTCTATCGGGTTGAGATGCCATTTCATCACTTTTAAGGAATGCTATCAAAGAATGTAAAGGAATGTTATCACTTTCAAGGAGATTTGCGAGGACGAGCATAAATAACAAATAAAACCATAAATAACATTCCATAAATAACAAATCAGATTCATATGCACTTCTGGAAAGTCTTACATAAGGCTCTAAGATCCCATCCCGATATCTCTGGGAGGCCACAGATTCACTGTTGTAAACTTGTATATTCATTCTTCTTCTTCATTCATTCGCGTCCGTCCATCGATCATTATTCCTCTCCATATCATCACATTTGCACTACCAAAACGGTTACGTTCCATAATGTTAGATGGATAATTTCGTGTTCCTGACATCCTCTAGATGTAAACACGCTTAGAATCACCTGTAAAACTAAATCTCGACTCATCAGTAAAGAGAACATGGGACCAATGGTGATCACTCCAGTTGTGATGTTCTGTGTACCAGTTAAAGCAATCCCTCTTGTTGTAAGATAGTGAAACACATACCCCTGATTTTCTGGCTTAAGCCTTCTGTATATGTTTTGATATGATATAGCAGTTCCAGTGGCGTCTGGAAGCTCTGAACTTAACTGACTAGCTGTAGACTTCATATCACGACCGGCAGTTATTGTCAGACATCAATCGACAGAAGCAGTTATCAATCGCTTATGATCTTATCCAAACCTTTTTACAGACGCGTGATGGCCGAGTGGCTAGCGCTCTGGAGCTCGGTACCTTAGGTTTCGGGTTTCGGCGGTGCCATGGATGTTTGTAGTAGTTCGGAATACACTTTAAGCCGTAGTCCCCGGCCTCATATGACCGTAGAGGGTCACTCACTCATATGACCGTAGACCGTAGAATCAGACTTTTCTTACTATCATTTCGAAACTGTAAAGGAGCAACTCAGTTGTAGGCGCAGTAATGTGGTGTGATTTAGTAGTAGGCCTACTTACAACAATTTCCTCGTTTTAAAATTGTTTTCTTAACGTAGAAACTTTTCTTGAAATAGTCAGACATCTGACAGCTTCCCTGATTGACTGCCTTGCTTCTAAATGGTCCATGAGCCGCCACTTCTAGATTCGTCCAGATTCTTATGATACTTCGAAGCAGTGACAAACCGATTTGGCTCCTTACACAGTAAAATCAAATGGTGTGTTGCAGAAATTCACTCAAGTATTCACTTTGAGCAAAGAGCAAAGCACTTGATTCAACGTCGGATGACATAAGCCTTGATTTGCATATTAGAAAGCGTTTCATCACTTTTGATTAGATAATGTTAATTAGACTTGTTTTCACACATTCCCTACAAATCATGGATCACATTGATAGGATATTTCATTGAATATCATTACTTTTGGGTATGTAAAGATAAAAATTGGACATGTAATTATGCATATTAATAAATAAAGCAGAATTTATGTCTAGAAGCAAAGAAATGAAACACTTTAAGGCATCATTTATAGAAAAAATTGAATTTTCACTTTAATTAAGTTATCACTTAGAGAAAAAAAGTGAAACATTTAATAATGAGTTGAAAGAAGAAATTAGAACCTTCACTGTTATCTAACTAAAATTCATCTTTACTTTACGTCACAAAGCAATCCGAGCATTTATTTAATTTAAGCAACATTTCAATTCAAACAGCTTAGATATTTTTTTTTTTTCATTAACAAAACGATAGAAAACAGAAAACACACCACAGATACTTTCAAAACATACGTTTAAATCTTCCTTTTTTTTTTTTTTATAACAAAAAGAGTGGGAATGGTATCATTAATCACTTAAAACGTTTCTTCTCTGTTGTTTTCCCTTTTCCCTCATCATTCAAGAGCAAATAATAATCACTTATCCTTCATGCCACTTTCTTTTCTAAAAATAATTCTAAGCAAAAAAAAAAAAAAAAAAAAAAAAAAAGAAGAAATGAAACAACAAAAGAAAATTTTTTGAAAATCTCCAAGTCTTTGATTTACAACAGTCCGAGGTGTCAGAAGGAAGACAAAGTACCCAGTCAAGGAATAAAAGTTTCGAAGAAGATATGGGAAAGTGCTTGCAGAAAAAAAAAAAAAAAAGAAGATAAATTAAATTATACCGAAAGTAGGAGATTACACAGGTGAACATTTGGGGTCTTCTCACGATTCTGATACTGCCATGCTGATATACGTTTAAATAAAGACACTCGCACGGAAGTTTGCTGAAGCCAAGAAGAAAAAAATCTGACAGTGACTGAAGAAAGATTTTGCATCAAGAAATAATTATGAAAAACGCAGATTCTTTTCTTTGTGTTATTTTGCTTCTTCATTTTTGTAAACATAATGAAAGCGAGTTTGCGATGTGTTTAGAAATGTTTCATCGCTGAAAACAAAATAGTTTTCTATGACATCATCTTATTCGATATCATGTTTGAAGATAAATTATAAAAGACTGTACATCAAGAAATAATTTAAATGTTATAAGATTATTTATCAGTCTTTTTGCATAGAAATTATTTCAGTGGATAGTATTTATACAAAAGGAAATGTTATTGCAGTTCAAATTTTAACTTTAAACTACAGAAAAAAATATATTTGAAGGAATAAAAATTATTGAACAATTTTTTTGAAATGAATTATTTTCTGGAAGAATGTTTTTAAAAAATTGTCGTTTTTTTAAAATTCAAAATGAGTTACGATGTGTTTAGAAATGTTTCATCATTGAAAACAAAGTAGTTTTCTTTGTCTTTTTGACTTAGAATATTGTAAACTTTCTGAATTAGAGTTTTTAATTAGAACTTTTTCATTGAAAACAAAAATATAGTCTTTCGGCATTTTTAAATTAAGATTTAAACTATTATGAAAATCTAAAAGCTGTTTGTATGCCAAAAAATTAATTCGTCAATCTTTTTGCAATAAATTATTTAGTGGAGCATTGTACAAAATTAATTGTTAATTGAATTAAAAATGACAGGGACTGAAGAAAGATTTTGCCTCAAGAAATAATTATGAAAAACGCAGAACTTTTTCTTTGTGTTTTTTGCTTCTTCATTTTTGTTAATATAATGAAAGCGAATTGCGATGCATTTAGAAATGTTTCATCATTGGAAACAGAATAGTTTTCTATTCAATTAGTACCGATATAGTTTGAAGATAAGACTATGAAAAACCGTGAAATAGAAAGCTATTTGGACGTTATAAGATTATTTGTGAATCTTTTTGCAATAAATTACTCATTGAGTAGATATTTAATTTAATTTTGTATAAAATACAAAATTAAATGTTATTGCAGTTAAATTCAAAAATGTTAGTGACAAAAAGAATTTGCTTCAAGAAATAATTATGAAAACGTAGAGCCTTTTCTTTTATGTTCTTTACTTTTTGATTTTTGTTAATATAATGAAAGCGAGTTGCGATGTGTTTAGAAATGTTTCATCATGGGAAATAAGATAGTTTTGTCTCATTCATATAGTTTAAAGTTAAGATTATAAAAAATCTGTGTAACTTAAAGCTATTTGTACGCCATAAAATTATTTATCAATACTTTTGCAATAAATTATTTCAATGGGACAGGTCATTTTGTGCAAAATGAAGTGTTATTGCAGTTAAATACAAGAATGATTTTGCATCAAAAAATAATTATGAAAAACGCAGGACAATTTCCTTACGTTTTTTACTTGATTTTTGTTAATATAATGAAAGCGAGTTGCGATGTGTTTAGAAATGTTTCATCATGGGAAACAAGATAGTTTTGTCTCATTCATATAGTTTAAAGTTAAGATTATAAAAATCTGTGTAACTTAAAGCTATTTGTACACCATAAAATTATTTATCAATACTTTTGCAATAAATTATTTCAATGGAACAGGTCATTTTGTGCAAAATGAAGTGTTATTGCAGTTAAATACAAGAATGATTTTGCATCAAAAATAATTATGAAAACTCAGGACAATTTCCTTATGTTTTTTACTTCATCATTTTTGTAAACACAATGAAAGCGAGTTGCGATGTATTTAGAAATGTGTCGTCATTGGAAACAGAATAGTTGTCTATGTCTTTTCAACGTAAATTGAAGATAACACTACGAAAATATGTGCAGTTAAAAGCTGTTTGTACACCATACAATTATTTATCAGTTTTAAAGTTTATAAATTTTATCAATTTTAAATTTTGTCCAGCTGAGCCCTCAGTCCGACAACCACATTGAAGGCGGACAATGGCTTTCATTTTGATAACCAACAGTATAGATGATGTTAAAGCAGAACCTATATAGTAATTTCAATCACGGGATTCATTTACAAAAATGCAAAAATCTAATACAATATTTAAATTTGATCTTAAATAAATATTTTTGACACAACATAATAATTAATAATAAATATTTTGACATATTTTCTATTTACAAACTTATATATGCTTCTAATGCTTGTTATATATATAATGCTAATTATAATTTAATCTAGACGAATTTCAGGATGAAAATAATTGAGTAAACTGCGCTTAAGAGAGGCTTTCTTAATGAGAGCATTTTTAGAAAGAAACAGGAAAATGGAAATTAAAACATTTCCAGGCAACTCGTTAGGATGTTTATAATATGTATACATATTTTTTTTGTGAAATTACAACCATGCACTCAAAGAAAAAAAAGGGCAACAAAGCAAACATTCTTTTAACTTGTAATTAACGCAACTTCATTATCATTTTAAATCAAGGAAAAGCACAACAGGTAAACAAAAGAATAAGTTTGTTTGTAAATTTTTGGCAAAAAGTAGGTTTCTTTTTCATTTCATCATAACTTTTCAAAAAAAAATCTAATAAATAAATGGAAAAGAAATCGTTTACTTTTCTCATTTTAAGCCCTCCACCAAAAATTATTTAATTCATCATAGAATTCCCTTCACCTTTGTGTTTAAAATTAGCAGCTTAAAAAAAAAATATTTTAGCAGTGTAGTTAATTGTAAAAATAAGTGAGTTAGCAGAAATAAAAGAGAAAATAAATGTGTTATTTAATAATGCCTTAAATAATTAATTTATCTTTTAAAAATAGAAACTCAATGAAGAATAACATAAGCATGTAATTTTAAACTGAGATTAAAAAAAAAAAAAAAAAAAAAAAAAAAAACTCGCACATTTTCTTTTGCTTTTGGACATTATTAAATATAAATATATATATATATATATGAGAGAGAGAGAGAGAGATAGGTTTCATACATCTTTATGTATATAATGAACATGTGTTTGTCACTGAACTCCTCCTAAATGGCTGGGCCGAATGGCTGGCCGATGAAATTTTTTGTTTGTGTTTGACAAAACATGGATAATGTTTTTGTGCTATCCCCTTTGCTGTAATTCGTCACCAGATGGTGCTGTAGTCTATCAACTTCTATACCGTTCAACCCATCGCTATGAAAATGGGTAATAATATGTATTCGAATATGGAAAATAGGTTCGCTCTATCCACTTCATTGTAACTTGCCACCAGAGGGTGTTGCAGCATTTTATTTTATATAGCGTTCGAACGATATCCATGAAAATGAGTATGCACATATTTTGAAACATGGAGAATTTATTCGCGATATGCAATTTTCTACAATTTTTTTTTTTTTTTTTTTTTTGAGGACAACGTATACCGGGTTCTGCTAGTATATGTACATAACGTAACTATGCGCAAAATATATAGAAGGATTATAAAAACTTTATATATAAACCGCTAGCTATCATAACGTTCACAGAAAATGAACAAAATTTTGGTATAAGAATATTTTGAGGTAGGCACTCAAGAATCATATTAAAAGCAACAGCTAAACTCTAACTGTTATATAATACATGTATTATAATATTTAACATGTATATATAATACATGTTAAATAATATACAATAATGAGTATTGTTGTTTTATAATTTTACTAGTCTATTCCAAAGCTATAGACAATGTCCGTAAATCTATAAATCGTTAAAAAGACCAATGATGTGGTTTTAACGGAAATTAACGTGGGAACAGAAGGCTATGATTTAAACATAACGTTTGGCTATGATTATGCTGCTCTAAATTATATTTACTTAGCGTTTTACAAATATAGTGCATTATATTTATATAAATTCTAATTTTCTGTTTCAGTGTTATAAATAATTTCATTTATTGTTAAAAAGTCTTTTTGATTTAATCATTGTTCAAAAATGAAGGCAATGAAATGGAAAAACTGGTTTATTTTTACAATTATTCTGCATTGATATTTATTTAAAAACATCGTATAATACTTAGTAAATATAATGCAATAACGTATCATGTATGTTGTGTTATATATTGTTATTTTCTAATTTTATTAGTCTAGTTCTAAGTTACTCTGGCGCTCTTTGTCACACGCTTCGAATTCCAGTCCCAGTGATGCCATGTATGTTTTTAGTAGTTCGGAATCCATTTTAAACAGTAGATCCCTGTCTAATACGACTGTTGGGCGTAGCGTTGATAACCCCACCACGCAAAAAGAAAACCTCTGTTTCGGAATCTGCCAATAGGCAGACGGCCCTAGTCCAATATAGACCACAATGCCAGAAAGTTAGTTAAACTTTACGTAAATGAATCTTTTAAAAACCTATTTCCCAAATGAGTAAAATTTTAATGTCTATGGACTTTTAAAAAAAAAAAATAGTAATTCCATTTTTTTTCTAGACACGAAGTTTTAATAAAAATTCTTAGTTAAACTAAATATTCTCAGTTAGTCTTTGGGCGTAGAACTGACAACCCTACGCCATAAAAAGAAAACGTCACCTGTCTCGAAATCTGTCAGACGGCTATTGAGGCAATGAAGAATTCACATACGACTATTGTGGCAATGAAGAATAAAAAGAAGTTCTAAGTTATATAGGTTTAATTCCATGAATCTTTAAAAAGTCCAATAATACTCCAATGTCGTTTCATCTGACTGCTTCTGGTCTTATATTTCGTTTCCTAACTTATTTATTTAATATATTAAATGTTCATACGTATCTTATCTAATAGAATAAATCAAAGTAAGCACTTAATAAAGATTTATCTAATTCAATAACGAACCCAAAAATAAACATAAACAAAAACAACAGGTGCATATCAATACAAAAACTTTTTTTAGGAAGAGATGGATTCAAACACATGATGAGAATAAACGAACACGAACGTGCTTTGTTAGGCCACCATTGTTATTTGTACTAAGTAATAGTTTCCCGGAGCGGTTACGCGAACACGAAACCATGTTTATTGTCAAGAGGGTTTTTTTGTGTGTGTGCAACTGAATCATGGTTGTGATGCAAATGCCCTGAAAAGGATGGCAAGAAGAAGCGCTGTCAGAAGCATCTGTCGCCGAGAAGTTATGCGACAAGAAACCTCCCGTCGAGGGTGAAGGATCGGTTTTGCCATTCACCTAACTGGACGAGAACGTAAAAACATGCTGCATTCGTTCCATTTGAAGGATGAATGCAGACTGCAGATGCCAGATTGGCGGAATGTTTTCATCGACTTCTAGGGATCTATTATTGTCAGAATAGTTTCCTGTAATCTATTTTCATTCAACCGAGATTTTATAAATAATCTTTTATTTGGTTTGTTATGGAAACCTAAAATACTGTTTTCAAATAGACATCTTCAATTTAGATCATTTGTCATTAGAACGGCAGATGTGCTACCCATTTACATTTTAGCGTTTACCATGTAGAAATTGGAAAACCATGTTATGTTAATTAACAACAACAAAATTAATTGTTCATCAAAGATTGAAGACATTTTATAAAGCTTTCAAAGATTTCTGAAAAAAAAAAAAAGAAAAAGGAATAGATGTCGAACATTGCTTGGCATGAATTCCAGGACTAATAGTTTGAGGCTTTAGGACTAAAATGTTTAGAGGTTTTAATCGTCAGCAAGGTCTATAACTGCAAATTGAAGGTTTGCAGGCACCAAATCTTTAATTTTTTGGACGTGAGCTTCGTCGGTCGAGGTTGACCAGAGGGCTCTTCGTCTTCAATGCGTTCTCTACCTTCTTTGAACTGATTATACCTCTTCTAAAAATTTCTTTCCGATATAGGAATACTCACCGAATGCCTTCTGCAACATTCTATACGTTTTCGCAAACAAAATAGAATGCAAGTTCTTTGCGCAATTCATTCAGACGTTTCAAAAATCACCATGATCAGTTTTAGCGTCTCCCAAAGCAAGGTGTAGCTCAAACACTAATGAATATTTTGATATCAAATTTCTCACAGATGTCAAGGACAGTAAAAGCAACCTAAAAAAGAAAAAAAATTGAAATTCCATAAGTCCCGGGAATTTTAAATTAAAATTGGTCTTACTTTTGGACAACATAATATAAATCTTTACCACATAGGAATTTGGTTATTGGTTATTTGGTTATAGGAATTTAGTTATTTTTAATATTGGTTATTTTGTCTGTAACTCTGTTCAGTCTCATAATTGGTATATGCATAGCTGAGTTATAGAGTGAGCCCCTTTTTATATATATTTTCTTTTCATAAAACTGAATTTATCTGTTATTTAAAAATAATAAAATTGCTTTTAGTTTTAATAGAACATGACTGCATCAAGAATAGCAACAACGATTATGTTGCATTCACCAGAAACTCAGCGAGGTCCAAGACTGCAGAACTTCCCCCATCTTTCTCAGCAAGCGGATCCATTCCTTAAATCTATTTAATTGACAAACTAACGTATCATTATCCATTAAGAAAATGTTTTGATACCCGCTATTGAAATATTTACCGAGGTAGCCGAATATTCGAGTAGCTACACGAATCGATATTTTCAGACGTTCTGGACCTGCTCCCCCAGGAATTGCGGAGTGACCCTAATTCGTGGCAACTTTCTGGAGGAAATCCTGAATGGGATCTGCGGCCCCGTGTTTCGCGGGCGAAAGTTTTAAGAGGTAATTTAAATTACACGACAACAACGAAACCTCTCCAAATTGGGTTAATTATACCAACTTTGCTTTCTTGCGGCCGGATTTGAATTCGGAAATCCTCCGCTGTGAGGAGTTTTAATTACATTAGATTCAAGATGGAATTGAAAGAGTTTTTTAACAGAAATCCGGATAACATGGAGTTAAGGAACTTAATGGGATCGCGGAATTATTCTTTTTAAAATCATTGTGCTTATCATTTGTATTACCTTGTGTGTTCCTTTTTGTTGTTTTATTATATTTTCATACACATAAGACGGATAATGCCATGTAGTAGTAGATAATATACAAGATTCATTTATTTCGTTGATTAAGGAATTTTTAACAGATTGTACTTATTATTATCTGGTCTCACTTTTTTTTTTTCTTCTCTATTTCATTGACTTAACAAAATAATAAGAACACACATCAATGAAATAATGGATTTCTGAAGATCGTAGCGATATTTGAATGCTTTATCTTTTATGTAAATGGGGTCCTGATGTCCGAGTAATTAGCGCACTACAGGTCCTCCATTATAGGCTTCAGGCTTGAATCCCGGCAGTTCTATGGTCTCTTATACTAGTTCGTAATTCACTTTAACCTGTAGGTCCCTGCCTAATATAACTTCTACTACTAATAATACACCATACCCCATCATTGTGCCTAGAGCTGAGTTGCCACTATACAGTTTGAGAATGATGGGGGTGTGAGAAGTCTGATTGAGCTCTGTGACGCTCTACTGTCATATGATACCCGGACCTAAGGCTTAAAGTGGATTCCGAACCACTAAAAACCACCACTGGCACCACCAAACTTAAACCTGAAAACTGTGGCACCGAGCGCCAGAGCACTAGACACTCGGCCATTCAGTACCCAGCCTAATATGCGTTGGGCGTAGAGCTGGCAACTTTAACCAGTAAAAAAAGAAAACATTTCCTGTTTCGGAATCTGCCAATAGGCAGACGGTCATGGTTCAGCATGGATTGTATTGCCAGAAAGTTAGTTAATCTTTACGTAAATGAATCTTCTGAAAACACACCCACCAAAATTAGTGGGTTTTAATGCCTATGAACTTTTAACAAATTATAATTCCAGTTTTCCTCTAGAAACAAAGTTTTAATAAGAGTCTTAGTTAATACAAATAACAATTGCTACATAATCATATCTTTCTCGTATCTATAATCTAAAATTTCATTCTATTATTGTTATGAGAGATCTGATCTCGATAATAATCAGAAAGAATTTCGGTAAGTTTTAGATAAAATAAATTTCATCAAAAGGGAATTAAGCCCTTTGTGCTGATTATCATTATTTTTTTCACGAAATTTCGCTGTGATTTCAAATACAATAGTTTAAAAATTAATGAAAACCCGACAAATTGTGACTGTGAAAATTCTATAAATTAGAATTTGATAAAATTCGTGAAAAATATTAATCAAACAAAGCTTAACAAATTCGACAATAAAGGAACGATAGGTTTATTTTCTCTTTTAAAAATACGCAGAGTAAAACATGCATACAGCAACAATAAACACAGAATAAAAAATAAAATAAGCATAAAGCATATGAATTATATGTAAAACCAGTTTCAATATATATTTTTCTTTGTTCTAATGCAACTGGCAAACATTTAGACAGTTATCTTTGATGCCTTAAGGCAAGCGCTGCACAGACGTTACTCACTTTGAATTACCCAGGGGGCGCGTATAACTTGAAGATAAGCCATGGACGCGGAGTAACAATACCACCGCAACGCTCTACGATCATATTAGACCGGGACCTACGGGTTTTAAAGTGGATTCCGAACCACTACAACATCTATGTCACCGCAGGGACTCGAACCCGAAACCTGTGGTACCGAGCGCCAGACACTCGGCCATTCAGGCCCCAGTTTCAATATAGAGTGTGATAATCTCTAGAAGCCTATGGAATTGGAAGTGACATGGATGTATGTAAGAATTGATTAGGAAGGTTCATGCGGTCTAAAAAAAAGAACGCGTTTTCATTATAGTAAAATGCAAAAATTATTTAATTCTATTCCTTCTATTAGCTCACACTCTCCCTATATATATCTTGTTCAAATTTTCAATCAAAAATACTTTCTATTCACCCACTCATGTTCAAATACTTTTTTTTAACTTGTAGTGGATGACACTGGATGTTAATTCAGTTTTGTCAAATATTAATTCAGTAATTAAATTTAATTAATTGATTTTGGTTTTTTTAGATTTAAGTTGCATGTATCTACCAATAGATGGCACCAGATAAACTTAAAAAAAATGACTGAAAATTATTTATAAAAGACTTTCTGTAATAGAGTGAAAAAAAGTAGGAATTGACTTTAAATGTTTTTTTTTTTTTTTTTTTTAATATTACTTGTTAGTAGATTTAACAGAAAAGCTGTTGAGAAATTGGAAGGGCTTCTCTTCATTGTTTTTGGCATTATGAAGACTATCATAAATGTAATTGTTGGACTCAATAGAAGTGAAAATATTTATGATTTCTTTAATTATAAAAAGGGCTTCATGAACAGTATTAACAGACACATTTCCTAGAAAAGTTGGTTCCAGAACTTGAATAGTTGAGATCTGCAGGCAAGATATTAGTATTAACATTGTTGTAAGAGATGTTTTGGTTGATAAAATTAGAAGTGAAGTTCCTGTTATTATTCTGATTATTATTATTAGGAGATCAATTAAATTTAGGGAATTTAGAATAATTCTTCTAGAATGCAAATGGCTTTCCTTATGGTAATTAATGATGTTAGGTTTTTCAATTTTTTCTTTAAAGTGACAATCGCTGTGATAGTGTTAGTGACAAACACTGTGATAGTGATTATCCCTTTAAAGAAAAAAAAAATGAAAAATCTAAGTGCATTAATTGCAGTAATGAAAGACATATTATCTTCTAGAAGAATTATCCTAAATTCTCTAAAGTTAATTAATAGATCTTTTAATAATCAGAATAATAATAGAACTTTACTTTATTTACTATATCATTAACTTTATTAATTAACTTTATCACTGTGACAGTGATTATCTCCACATTGAATGCATCTAGGTTTAGTTCTGCAGTTATTAATCTAATGGTGAAAAAGTTACGTTGAAAGCATTGTCTTGCCCCATGTCTTCGAATAAACTTTTCTATGCTAACGGAGAGTAGAAAGGACTATTTAATAAATTGTCATATTATGGTCAAAACGTTTAAAGTTAATTTGCCAGATAGGGAGTATATTTTTAGTTTTTCCACAAGTAAATTGGTCAATGTAGTCGGGATTACGTAATTTTTTTAAAATGAGCGATTTCATTTTATTCTCTAGAAATAGTTATTGGCAATCCTTTTAGGATAAATTTTAAAGGGGGCTATCTGCCAATCTAGTAATGCTGTAGAAATTGTGAAAGATTTGAAACTTGTTAAATAAAAGTGTTCGAAATGAAAGTGTCACGTGGCGAGAGAGGAGATGAATCAGTTTTAAATAAAAATTTAAATTCTTACCTACTTTCCTTCTCACGTATTTTTTTTATTGGTAGCCATTTAGCTCACCCTAACACAACCAACACCATGCTACACACATCATAAAACTCTTCTCTTCAACTATGAGTCCAAACGTGCTCGTAGGCTTGGTCTAGATGTCTACGAAGTGGAAAACTTTTAATCATCTAGACCAGGGGTCTCCAAACTACGGCCCGCGGGCCAAATCCGGCCCGCGACAGCGAAAAAGCTTATTGTTGCTATCATAATTGGATAGAAAAACACAGAATGATAATAACTGTGTTTTTTTTTACTTGCTAGTTAAAGCTTAATGATAAGCATAATACGCAGAAGATTTAACTTTTAAGCATATCGACTAACAAATAATGGAATTGAATCCCACTAACATTATAAACTAGAGAACATCCCGCGGTTACCCTCGGTAGTTATGTTGGGGTAAAGAGCATAGCATATGTATGTACAACGATGTTTGGAATGTATATATCCTGAATCGAACATATGATTTTTATTCTGAAAATTCCTCAGGAGCGGAAAAGCTAAATGAACGCGAATGAAATCGCGGGAGTATCCACTTGTAAAAAAATACTAATGAGATTTATGTAATTGTGATTCTTCACTGATACTAGCGAATTTAGCAAGCGTATGCTCGCTCAGAGTGCGTACTTGGCAACTAGTCTAGAGATAAAAATGCCTTTTTATGATTACATTAAAAGAAAACTCCATCGATTTTGTTGTTTTAATATATTTAATGAAATTAGAGTAAAAATTTAAACACGATTCAGGCAAAAATGTCATTAATTTATGAATTTTAGGTTGTTGTACATTTATATCAGATTTCGACTCATTCAGATCCACAAGATGCTAGTTGAAGAGTCCTCAACTAGATAACGGCCTGATTGCCGATTGGCCAGTGCTATGGCCTTTAGGTTCGAATCCTGGCTTTGGCATGGATGTTTGTTGGTGGTTCGGAATCCACATTAAACTGTAGGTCCCTGTCTGTTTAGCCCTCGTGCGTGCAAGATGACCGTAGAGCGACAAAAACAAACTAAACCTCAACTAATAAATGACAGCTGAATAGATGAAGTGAAAATTGGTGACCTATAAATTATTCAATTATTTTTTTTTGTGCTCCTCCCCCTGTTCTTGACCTCATCTCATATTTGTTAAATATTAATTACTCAAAGAAGAAAAGGTCCAAAATTACGAGTTCTTCCGCAGCCATTAGAGGGGGCCGGTGTCACTCTTTATCGCGCTTTGATGAAGTAAGTTTGTTAGAGGAATTCTTTCTGCAGTTAGCTTTAATTACGGGATTTAATTACATTCCGCCCTTTCCCTTCTTATCTCCCTGCACCCGCCCTTCCGATTGGTAATTGGTGACACTGTTTAACGAGGACATTTTTTCCTTCTTCTCGGCCACTCACAAACAGAGTCTGTTGTTATAAATAATATGCGACGGTAATGATTTTGTAATGAATGGGAAGCACTTGTAAAGAGCTATTATGCAAGATAGAATAAAAGTTAAGTTATTTTTTAGAAAGTTTGTACTAACTTATATGTGAATTTAGAGTAGACTTTATCTCATTCGCTATCGCTGATTAGATTGGCGCTGTCTTTCTTCATTGGTTTGGTTTATAGCTCTACGGTCATTTTGTGTACACTTTCGGCTAATGATAGATTCCGAACCACTCACAAAAATCCATGCTACCGTCAGGATTCGAACCTAAAGCCTGTGGTGCCAGAGCACTAGTCAACTGGCCATCAGTCCACCTATCTTTCTTGAAGCAGTTATAATTTCGATTCCGTTCAGTTGGAAGTATTTAAGGTCTCGAGTACTGCATTTTCCAATACTGAATTTCAATGATGTAAGAAAGAAATTACGTGAATATTTACTAATTTTGAAAAAAATGTGGTTAGTGAATAGGAAGTACTTGGTAAATTTCGGGAAAATTTGTTAATTTAGAAAGGAATGTGGTTAGTGAAACTTATGTTATTTAATTGTAAATCAGTCTTGTTAAAACTTGTTGATTCTTTTAAGCTAGGTATCCACTGATGTAAAAAATTATTTATGTATTTGTGTATAAATGGTAAATGTTTTTTTTTTCATGTTTTAGCCATGTTGCTTCACAAACAGAGACTGTTATTTATAACTAAGTCGTAAACGTTATTATAAGTCGTAAAAAGTTAAAGATTAGAGTAAATAACTAACGTTATTATACAAGTATAATATCAAATTTATCAGATTCTATAGGTATATACTATTGAGAGCCATTATAAACGGCATATCAACTGAATTTAACTACAAATGACAGACTTTTTACTTTTTTATCGAAAAATACAAGATGGAGAAAAATTGCAACAAAATAAATGGCTTTCAAAAAGAAACATTTCATCTTTCTCCTCAAAAGACCGGAAATTAAATGGATGGCTGCACCGAGGAACAAAACCTTCTTATATTCCGCTATTTTAAGAATCAAATTAACAAAACGCAAAATTGCTGCTCCAGCATTCCGAGGGATTAAACAACTCTTCAATTACTAATTAAAACCCCGTTATAATGGACGAAAGCATTTCCCTCCCGCCCAAAAACAAAAGAGCCAACTTTTCTCGAAAAGTCCTTTTTAAAATTTTCCTCAGCGAAAAGCTTTTAAAACGCCTCAATTCGAAATTAAAGAATTAATTATCTACTCGAAACTATTAATCAGAAAACCCTTTTCCACGGTTTCGTTTCGGATGATATTAGTATTTGCACTCAATGTGGCTACTTATTCCGGGAAGATATTAAAGCAGGAGAAATTATTTTTAATCTTCCGGAGGGCATGTTGTTTTGGAGAGGAATCGGTTTCTGGAATATTAATGAAAGTTATGAATTGATGGTGAGCTTAAATGGGATTCCTTCCAGGGTCTTGGATGGTTCCAAGATGGAAGTGGTTTTAAATTACAGATGGGATACAGAAATTGGAATTTTTAAGCATTAATTCATAACTTATGGCATTTATCCTTAAGCCTCCAGTTAGCTTTAAGTACAATGACATTTTAACAATGCTGCATGCTCCATCATGAGTGAATCATTTGTAACCTTAGAATGAAGTGCTGTTAACATTATTTGTCTATTACAAATAATTAAATATATTACACAAATCTGAATACATTTCTTGGTTATCATCTTGCGATATACCTTGCAGCCAAATGTCTTGTAATAGATAGTTGGTAAGATATTGAATATTTTTTGGGAAACAGCTCTTGATATAACACTTGAAATGTCAGATGTAAGTGAGCAAATAGTTCTATGACGTACATTTATTATTTATCCAATATGTCTAGTTATTCTGGAGATATTAAAGCGGATAAATTAATTTTAATTTTCTTGGTGGTATGTTGTTTTGGAGAAGAATCGGTTTCTATAATATTAATGAAAGTTATGAATTGATGGTGAGATTAAATGGGATTCCTTCCAGGATCTTGGACCGTTCGAAGATGGAAGTGGTTTTAAATTACAGATGGGATACAGAAAACGAGAATTTTTGAGCATTAATTTATAACTTATGGCATTTATCCTTAAGCCTCAAGTTAGCTTTAAGTACAATGGCATTTTACCAATGCTCCATGTTCCATCATGAGTGAATCATTTCTAACCTTAGAATGAAGTGCTGTTGACGTTATTTGTCCGTCTATTACAAATAATTAAATA
This sequence comes from Caerostris extrusa, assembly GCA_021605095.1. Taxonomy (NCBI): domain Eukaryota; kingdom Metazoa; phylum Arthropoda; class Arachnida; order Araneae; family Araneidae; genus Caerostris; species Caerostris extrusa. The sequence continues at coordinate 32,694 of BPLR01012648.1, forward strand.
TATTACACGAATTTGAATATCATATTGCGATATTCCTTGCAGCTAAATCTCTGATAAGATATTGAACATTTTTTGGTGAACAGCCTTTGATAAGGCACATAAAATGTCAGATGTAAGTGAGCATTGAGAGATATAGTTCGATACCGTCATTTACTATTTACTCAGTGTAGCTAGTTATTCAAGAGATATTAAAGTGGATAAACTAATTTTAATCTTCTAGGTGGTTTTTGTTGTTTTGGAGAAGAATCGGTTTCTATAATATTAATGAAAGTTATGAATTGATAGTAAGCTTAAATGGGATTCCTTCCAGGGTCTTGGACCGTTCGAAGATGGAAGTGGTTTTAAATTACAGATGGGATACAGAAAACAAGAACAAGAAAACAAGATTTTAGAGAAAAACTACCTCGAATTTGCCTATCGTACGGGGAGAAAACTCGGAAAACACCTACGGGATAGTCCGTCCCACTAATGACGCAGCATGCCAAACATTCCAAATCCATCTGGACATTTCGTTTTTGAAGCAGTGTCTACAACAATGCCACCAAAGGATTGAACCTCAGCCCTAATGCACACCTGCTGCGCACGTTGCCACTGAGCCATGAGTCTGGAATTTTAAAATTGTTAAATTATTAATGATATCATTATATCATATATACAAATAAATAAATAAATTTATTTAATAAATATATAAATAAATAAATATATTTACTAATAACGTGTTTTATTGATTTTCTTTTCGATAACAATCTCATTGAGACATTTTGAGGCAAACGTATTGAGGCGTTATATTATGATGCTATTAATGCAGAGTCATAATGTAATGCCTCAATATGTTTGCCTCAAAATGTCTGAAAATATTGTTATCGAGAAAAACAATCAATAAAACATGTTATTAATAAGTATATAGATTTAATATAGCTTTAAACCCTTGTTTTTACGCGATTATCTTAAGTTATGATGTAACAATTTTCTTGTGATTTCTCTTTTTATGTCACGAGTAATGACGCAACTCCTTGCTTAAAATAAGTTCTTCTAATCGAATCGAATCTTTGCTTATGACTTTCTCCAAGAGTTGTTGGGCTTTTTTCGCTTATACAGGATTAGATGTGGCAGGCCTTCACTTCTTGTAACCATTCAGGAAGGTGATGGCTCTGGTTGAAGAATCTGATATGGGGTGCACGATAAATAGTTTAGTGGTTACCTATTGTGTTCTTCATGTTTCATAGGATTAGGATTTCCTGTATGATGCATAGTAAACCTTGAAGGTTCTGTAATTATGTGGGTTAAACTCATGTGAAATATTTTAGTAATTATTTGCAGAAGTAAATTATTAAATAATTGCAAGGATGAAAATAAACATAAAAATGAAATATCTGAAGTGTCTTGAATTTTATAACGAATGAAAATACTGCTAATTTTGCTGTTATAACAACCTATGAAAATTTAATGACGTACACAACACATCATAAAATGTGAAACATATCTATGGTAAACACATCTATGATTTACACACAAACACAACTATGGTATACACATAAACACATCTATGGTTTATACATAAACACTATGGTTTACTCATAAACACATCTATGACATAAACACATACATGGTAATGAGATAAGACCAAAACTTTTCCCTGATGCCATTGTGTTTTAATATGGTACCAAACCGAAACATTTCTAATTAACTCTAATTAATTGTTTTCGAATGCTGGACACTTTGACCTAAAAAAGTTTGACACTATAGCAGCAGATATGACTTGACTTGACATAAGTTCAGTTAATAATTGTGTGGGAAAGTAAATCAATCAACATTTATAAATATACATCGTCATTAATAAATATTGGCAAAGATTGAAATTTCTTAACTAAATACTTCTTAAAGATTCTAAAGGATAGACATGATTGTTTTTTCAAACAAAGATCTCCGATCGTTGTCAGCCAATATTTATAAATATACTTCTTCATCAATATATATTGGCAAAGGTTGTATTGCTTTTCTTATCAGTTGTTATATCATTTTGCGTGCCTTAATTTCGCATTCAGTCCTCCAATAATGCTAGGCTTATAAATACCATTACCACTGAGGTTTGCAAACCTACCAAAATCAACACTGGATGTTGATATGCAAGCAAAATTCAATTATATAAGTCGTTAATTAATAAGTCGCGGTCCTTCCTAGCACTAAATAGAATTAGAAGCAATAATCAATATCAGAGTCGGCCTTTTATGCTAATTTTCCGCTTTATTGTTTCATCCGACCTAACTGTATTACCACCTGAAGAGTCAAAGATTTCCGCCTTTGATACTGAAGGCTTTTGTTCATTAACAGAACATTGTTGGAGGGACGATGCTGAAGTGGTTTTTGTACTTTTGTGTGCAAATGCGGAGGATAAGAAAAAAAAAAGCCCACTGATTTTCTGCGGGTCTTTGTTATAGTTAAGTGAGAGTTTTGGTTCATTTGTCGGTTATTTGGTTCGGTGATTCTGTTTCAATCACGCCAAGTTTTAATTTCGAACTTTTCTTCAGGAAAAGTGTTTTTATCAAACACAATAGGGTGAGTTTTTTTCTTTTCTTTGAAGAATTTGGGTATTGGATGATTGCTTTGAATAAAAAAATACAAGTTTTAAAGCTAATTATTTTGATACATGGTACAATAATATTTTACTACAAGTTAGCCTTGCTTTAAAAATAGGATTATCCTTATTGATATGGCTAAATAATAAATATTTGAAATAATATACTGATTGCCTTTTATAATAATGAAATAATATGTTTCATTTGGAGCATTTTATTATTTTCGTATTAGAGATAGCACTACCGAGATTTGTTTCTAAAAATTAGAGATTGCATCGGATGGATTGATTAAAATTAAAGATTGCAAAGTTTCGAACACTGACCCTTCCTACATATAGCTGCCCACATTGCCTTTAGGCCATTGAGTATTTGGGGGGTCTGCAGTAAGAAATGTTTTAGTAGCAATAATATTAACAGATATCCGAAATTAATGTCCTAATGGTGGACTTTATAAACTGAAATTTTATTTTTCTAATACTGCTTTAAGAAAAAATTTAACTGGATACTTCCTTAAAGATTCTAAAGAGTTGAAAGGATTATTTTTTCAAACAAAGGTCTTCGATCGCTGTCAATCAACATTTATATATGTTCTTCTTCATCAATATTTATTGGCAAAGAATAAATCATTATCACTTATACGTTATTATATCATATTTCGCTTGCCTTAATTTGAAAGTCCTGTCACTGTACTACTTTAAACCTTATCGTGCGTATTTATAAGAGTTATGGATAATTTTCGAAATAATTCTAATTTGTTTCTTGATTTTTGAAGTGATAACAATCTCATGAATATTTTTTTAATTATTTTTTGCCGCATATCAGTGGATCTCATAGCATACGACTGGAATTTTTATTGCTGCATTTCATTCGACCACTATTTTGAAAAGGTAACATAACATTACTTTCCAAGAGGACTTTTATGGATAGTCTGAAATGAGGCCTGTTTTAGTAGCAAATAACATTAACAGAAATCCCATATGATCAACTGAGTATGAAATTCATGTCCTAATTGTGGACTTTATAGACAGGAATTTTATTTTTTTTAATAACGCTTTTGAGAAAACATTCTTACCTGAATACATCCTTGGGGCTTGTTGACCGAATGACTAGCACTCTGGTACTCGGCACCACAGGTGTTCGAGTCCCAGAGATGCCATGAATATTTGTGGTTCAGAATCCATTTTAAAACAGTAGTTCTGATCTAATATGACTGTATGACTCCTGTCTCGAAACATCTCCTGTCTCTGAAATCTCTCAGTAGGCGGATGGGCTTGGCTCACCATAGGGATGTTGCGCCACCAATGATGATGATATGAATACATCCTTAAAGACTAAAAGGATTGAAAATTTATTCAAACAAAGGTCTTCAATCATGTGCAATCGATATTTATAAATATACTTCTTCATCAATATATATTGTAAAAAAGATTGAATCATTTTTTTATCAGCTATTATATCATATTTTGCTTGACTTAATTTCACATTCAGTCCTCCAATAATGCTAGGCACATAAACACCATTACCACTGAGGTTTGGAAACTGACCAAAAATCAAACACTATATGTTGATATGCTAGCAAAATTCAATTACATAAGTCGTTAATTAATAAGTCGCGGTTCCTCCTTCCCCAAATAAATTCTCCTAAAGCAATAATCAATATCGAAGTCGGCCTTTATGCTAATTTTCCGCTTTATTGTTTCATCCGACCTAACCGTATTACCAGTTGGAAGAGTCAAAGATTTCCGCCTTTTGATACTGAATGCTTTTGTTCATTAACAGAACATTGCTGGAGGGACGATGCTGAAGTGGTTTTTGTTCTTTTGTGTGCAAATGCGGAGGATAAGGAAAAAAAAAATCTCACCTGATTTTTCTGGCCCTTGTTATAGTTAAGGGAGAGTTTTGGTTCATTTGTCGGTTATTTTGGTCTTCGGTGATTCTGTTTCAAACACGCCAAGTTTTAATTTCGACCTTTCTTCAGGGAAAAGTGTTTTTTACCAAAACACAATAGAATGATTTTTTTCTGTTGCCCTTGAAGAATTAGGATATTGGATCATTGTTTTGAATAAAAATACAAGTTTTTAAAATGAATTTTAAACAAGGTAAAAAATAGTATTTTAGTACTAACTTGTAATAAAATAATATTTTACCTTTTTGTTGCCTGCTTTGAGCCTTGCTTCAAAATAGAATTGTTACATTTATTCATTTAGAGATTGCATAGCAGGTTAGATTAAAAGTAAAAAATTGAAAATCTTCGGAACATTGACCCTTCGACACATAGCTGCTCACATTGCCTCTACGCCGTTGAGTATTTGGGGGTCTGCACAAAGGGAAATGTTTAGTGGGAATAATATTAATAGAAATCATAAATTAATGTCCTAATGGTGGACCTTTATAGCTGGAATTTTATTTTCCTAATACTGTGTTTTTAAGAAACATTTAACCGATACTCCCTTAAAGATTCTAAAGAATTGAAAGGATTATTTCCTCTTCTCAAACAAAGATCTTCGATCATTGTCAATCAATATTTATAAATATACTTTTTAATCAGAATAAAATATTGTGCAAATATTGGAATTATTTTTCTTATCAGTTATATCATATTTTTGTGTGCCTTCACCTCACATTCAGTCCTCCAATAATGTTAGGCATCAGTAAATACCATTACCACGAGGTTTGCGTAAGCCGACCAAAATCAACACTTAAAAGTGCTGATATGGAAGCAAATTCAATTATAGTAAAGTCGTTAATTAATGTAAGTCGCGCCGCTCCTTTCACCTGTAAAGAATTGTAGCTAAGCCAATCAATATCGTGCTTCCGTCTTTTATGCACTTTCCGCTTCTTTATTGTTTCATCCGACCAAACCTGTAATACCATTTGAAGAATGAAAAAGATTTCCGCCTTCATACTGAATGCTTGTCTGTGCATTGAACATCGTTGATGGATGATGATGCTGAAGTGTCGATGCCTTGTAAAAATGCGGTGCCCAATTGATTCCTTCTGCGGGTCTTTGTTGGCAGTTAGTGTGGAGAGTTTTGCTTCATTTGTCGGTTATTTGGTTCGGTGATTCTGTTTCAATCCTGCCAAGTTTTAATTTCACCCTGTTCTTTTCAGGAAAAGTGTTTTTATCAAAACACAATAGGTGATTTTTTTCTTTGCCTTGAAGAATTAGGATATTGGATGATTGTTTTGAAATAAAAAATACAAGTTTTAAAATTAATTATATTGAAACATGGTGAAAATATTATTTTATTACCAATTTGATTTACTTTAGAAAATAGATTACCCTTATTGACCGGATAATTAATAAACATTTGAATTAATATACTGATTGCCCTTTACAATAATAAAAATAATATACTTAATTTGCAATATTTTATTATTTTTCATTAGATATCGCTCTATATAGCCTTCCGTTTCAAAAATTAGAGATTTACAATAGATGGTTTGATTAAAAATTAAAGATTGGAAAGTTTGAATTAAAGGTTGCTAAGTCTTTCCAACAGGTTAGCTGCCCTCTGTACCTTTATGTGATAAGCCAGGCACGTCGTGTATTTGGTTTTGAAATAAGGACTGCTTTAGTACCAATAAATATTAACAGAAATTCCGTATCATCAACTGAGTATTCAAATAAATATCCAATTGGGGATTTTAAAATTGGAATTTTATTTTTATAATAATCATCATTCTCAATGGCGCAAAAGCCCCATGGTGACTAAAGCGTCTGCCTACTGACGTATTTTGAGACGAGATTTTTTTTTACGGGGTAGAGTTGTCAGCTTTTACGCCAAATGATCTACACTCTATCAGAGCGGGACTTAACGGTTTAAAGTTTGTACCGATACCAAACCATTAGAGTAAACATCCATGGCACCGCCGGGATTCGAAATCGAAACCTGTGTCACCGAGCGCCAGAGGACTATTCACTTGGCCATCAGGCCCCTTTCTAATGTTAACATTTGGAGAAAATTGCTTTTAAAAGATTCTAAATGATTGAAAAGATTATTTCCCTTCAAACTTGGACACTCTATCGCTGTTAATCAGGCTTATTTATGTTTATATTTCTCTATTCAATATATATTGAAAAGATTAAACCTTTTATTCCTTATCAGTTACAAGTGCATTATTCTTTGCCTGTCTTAATTTCACATTCTTCAACCCCAATAATGTTAGGTAATATGCAATACCATCACCAACCAGGTTTAAAATTAACAAAAATCAACACTAGATGTTGATATGGAAGCAAAATTCAATTATATAAGTCGTTAATTAATAAGTCGCGGTCCTTCCTATAACTAAATAGACTTAGAAGCAATAATCAATATCGAAGTTGGCCTTTTATGCTAATTGTCCGCTTTATTGTTTCATCCGGCCTAACTGTATTACCGTTTGAAGAGTCAAAGATTTCCACCTTTGATACTAAATGCTTTTGTTCATTAACAGAACATTGTTGGAGGGACGATGCTGAAATAGTTTTTGTTCTTTTCTGTGTGCAAGTGCGGAGGATAGGGAAAAAAAGCCCACTGATTTTCTGCGGTCTTTGTTATAGTTAAGTGAGAGTTTTGGTTCATTTGTCGGTTAGTTGGTTCGGTGATTCTGTTTCAATCGCCAAGTTTTTAATTTCGACCTTTTCTTCAGGAAAAAGTGTTTTTATCAAACAGAATAGGGTGATTTTCTTTTGCTTTAAAGAATTAGGATATTGGATCATTGTTTGAATAAAAAATACAACTTTTTTAAATTTAATTGTTTTGAAACACAATAAATATTATTTTATTGCAAGTTAGCTTTGCTTTAAAAATAGGATTACCTTATTGATATGGCTAATTAATAATTATTGGATGATTATTTGAATAAAAAAGTTTTAAATTAATTATTTTGAAATGTGGTAAAATATTATTTTATTACAAGTTAAGATGACGAGAATATTATTTCTTTACTGATACGGCTAATTAATAAGTATTTGAAAAAAATATTTCCATCTTGTGAAGCTGTTTTTATAATAATAAAATATTATGGTTATTTAAAGCATTTTTTAAAAATCAACCACTTAAAATTCTGTAAAATACAATTCTGATATTGAAAATAAAAAATTAACATTTAAAAAAATATACTGTTGCACAATTTTTCAATCATGTACCGAGTAAGTTGCAGTACAAATTCCTATATTAATTTTTGTAACCAATTTTATCATACTTGCTAATTTACATAGCATATATATATATGATGCATATCTCCTATTTCTTTTATATATCCTTTTTTATTTCCTCGTCACACATGTCAAAATTTTAAAGAAAAACTTATTGACAGTGCAAATTTATAGCTTCTAAACCACCTTTAACATGTTTGGCAATATATGAAGTAGACATCCCTGTTTATGTTTCCAATTTATTGTCTCAGTATCAAAACCTAAGGTAAAAATTATGAAATGTGTTGATGGTATGATTTATATTTTCTATATTCACAGATTGTTTGTTTGCATTGCATTAGGATTTTCAACCAACCAAACTGCCCCCTCTTTGTGATTTGGCAAAACTAATGAACCAAGCTCATTACCATCACGTTGTTTGCCACTTCATGGTGAATCCGAGACCGCGAGACTATAAAACTCTGAAGGCAATGACTTTGTTGAATTACTCTTTTATGTACATTTTCTTATTTATTCTGTGTTTTTGACCTTTTTTAGTATTGTCTTGCTATTAGAAATAAAAAAAAGATTCTTTGGTTGTTGTATATATGACCCAATGTGTGATTTATATTATATTTTCTAATTATCTTACTTTATGGCTTATGACAAAGGATCAATGTAGGTATTACATCGTACAAATTTTTCTTTAATACGCCTTCAAACATATCAGTTTTCAGACAAAAATCACGAACGCCAGATAAATAGACAAGCAAGCACACACAAAACAAAAATATGCAATTTTCTGACAAGAAAAACTAATCCCTGCTGCATCAGCTTTTTCTACAAAATCTTCAAGACATCTGTACAAAACTAAGAACAAGAAGTTGTTAAGAACCCGGTCTCATCCTTCTTCCCCCTACCCACGGGCAAGAGTTCTTCTCCCCCCCCAATTCCTCGTGACTTTCTTCTTCACCACCATCCCCCTAGGATTAGGGGACCTAAGGATATATTGGGCAGAAGTGCCCTAGGAATAAAGTTGTGAAACCTTCCCAGAGTTTGGCTTACCCAATTTAGGTGCTATTGATTTTAGGGAGAGGAGCTTCGTTACTGACAGAGGGGGTGGACTGGAGGGTGTACGTTCGAATTACGCCTGTTAAATTACGGCTCTCTGCTTCAGGATGGGTATTTAAGCTTCCGGAAACAACAAATTCTGTTAAGTTTGAGACGTTTCTGCATCCAGCTCCTGGAAATGAGATAGTGGCAGGACCCAGTTCGTGTAAGAGATTTATAAAGGCGAGATGTAATACCATAAGACAAAACATCTGGTTGCCAAACAGATGCCGAACGCAAGTTGGATTCGTGTCCTATTACAGTATGTGCACAGTAATGTAAAAAATTTTAACAATGTGACAGCTTTACCTTTAATACCATCTTGAGATTTATGTCTAAGTTTTTTTAATCAACTTGAGTCAAAGGGTATATATAGTTGGACAATTGATTGTCTAGTAAGGTAAATATCTATTTTAACCGGATTATTTGCGGAACCGGACAAATCAATTATTTGTTAGGGGTGATAATCAGATATTTGCGATGCAAGACAATTTTGAAAAAGAACAAAATAATTAATAGTTATTGTGAAATTTTTTTATCTAAATTTCCGTTTGATATTATGAAATTTAAAACTTTATTTAATAAAATTAAAATTATTATTATTTTTGTCATTATAACCTTCTGAAAACATCTTTCTCCCTATTGCGGAGCTTTGTTTAGATGGGACAAATTTTGGTGCTTAAGGATATGCATTTAAGAACATTTTTAAAAAGTTTCAAAAGCGCACAAGGCATTGAATTGTCCCAGGTTTACAATCTGTGACGTTATACAGATTGATTGTAAGATATATTCGTTTAAAGATGACGCAAAACACTAAATGAGTTTTTAGTGAGTTCTGTTACTGTTGTTTTGTATCAAACTTGGTAGACATCTATACCAAACCCACGAACCCGTATGGACTCGTGGTTGAATCAGGAAAGGGGGTAGCTTCTGTTGTGAAGGAAATAGGTAGAAATAGCTTCTGTTGTGAAGGAAATAGGTAGAAATAGCTTCTGTTGTTGCTCGTAGGTAGAAGTCTGACTTGGCTCCGTGATTCTCTACAGTAATGGAACTACGGTTTTAAAGTGGCTTCAATTGTGGACCAGGCTTCAGGTTTGAATCCTGGTTGGGGGATTGTTAATGGTTCAGAATCCACGTTAAACAGTAGGTCGCGGACCAATTAATACAAAGTGTGCAAAAAAATGACAGTATAGCGACAAACCAAATCAATCGAAATACAGCACATACCCTCAACAGAAAACAAATTCATAGTTTTTGAATGCTTACGTGATTTCAATGTAATGAACAGGAATTGTTTTAAGGTATTTTCCATAAAAAAATTACAAATCAAAAGTTTATTAGAAAATTATTTTTTTAAAAAAAAAACTTAAAAAGCACTTAATAGTTGGAATTTAGCACAGATATATTCAATGAAATCATTTACATTTAGTCTATTGTACAATATCTAGCGAGGAATCTTACACTGTATTTCAAAAATATAAAAAATATATATATACTATTGTGTCCAAAGTCAGACCAATTTTAAATTTAGAATTCTCGGCCTTAGCTTGAAATTTCGATTTCTTTTTTCTTTTTTTAGGTTGCTGGAACTGTCCTTGGTATTTGTGTGAAATTTGACATCAAAATATTCATTAGTGTTTGAGTTACGCTTGGCTTTGCGAGATGCTAAAACTGATTACGGCGATTTTGAAATGCCTGAATTGATTAAGCAAGAACTTGTATTCAAGTTTGTTTTTGCGGAAACGTCTAAAATGTTGCAGAAGGTGTTCGGTGAGTATTACTATATCGAAAAAGAAAAAGTTTAGCAATGGTATAAACAGTTCAAGATGGCAGAGAACGCGTTGAAAACAAAGAGCCCTCTGGTCGACCCTCAACCTCACCGACGAAGCTCTCGTCCAAAAATTAAAGATCTGGCGCTTGAAAACCGTCGATTTACAATTAGAGACCTTGCTGATAATGTTGGAATTTCATTTTTGGGTGTCAAATCTCGATTGGCACCGAAAGCCAGCTCACACCGCATTTGATTCTTCGTGACTTTTTGCCAAAAATGAAATCTATATCGTACCACAACCACCGTATTCACACCGCTTCCCTAAACTTAAAGACACCTCCGGGGACACAGTTTTCAGTCGATTGAAGAGATTCAACGTGAACCGCTGTGCTTTGAGAAGACCACTCCCTACCGATGACTTTTAACATGCATTGAGAATTGGATAAAAAAGTTGGCACAAAGGGCATTGTGTCCCGGAGGATTGCTTTGAAAGGAGATGAAATAAATTTGGAAAAAATAAATAAAAAAGAATTTTTGAAGAAAATAATGATTGGTCTTACTTTTTGGGCACAAAAGTATTTCAACAACCTAAAAAACAACAACAATATGAAACACTATTCTACGCAATTACAAGAAGTTTATTCTGACACCTTCATTAGTTTTTCTTTTCCTTCCAAAGATAAAGCAACCTGACATTCTTAACGCCAGTTTTTGTCGTTAAAAGATAATCTTTACACGAAAGGGAACAAAATGTAAATGATGCAGTACTTAGGAGTAAACTCGACACTCTGTACTGAAGAAGTGATTTCCTCAATGACCTATTGTGTAAATGAGATTTTAGGCAAGAAGAAATTTGAGAAATTAAGAAACTTCCACCCCCTCCCCCTTCCCTTTAACTGTTAGATGTTTGGGGGGCAAGGGATGGAAAGAACTTCTTCCTCAATCATGGGGGTATGGGGGGGAGGGTTCGGCAAAGCTAATCCCTCTGGTTTCCGGAAAGACATTGAAAAATGATGTCGCGAAGACAATTTGGAACCTATTGATCGCAATATAGAAGTTGGTGGTGAAGGAAGGGGGCGGTGCCAGAGTGTTTTGGGGCTCAGATTTGGTGGCGCCTTACTGATTCGGAGATTTAATTTTTCCTTCAGTCGTTAAGGAGCTTTCGGACGTCATGAATGGAGGGGAAAAAAAGAAAAGAAAGAAATTAGGAAAAAACAAGATGATATATTAGGCTTAAAAGTTAAAAAGAATTATTTCGACAACCTCGAGGAAAGTGATTAGAGATAATTTTTTTTAAACGTTTTCATGTAAAGAGTAATGGTTTAAGAAGATACAAGGATTAAAAATACCAGAAATTAGGTACAAAATCGCAAAGCTATAGGTAATCTCAATATAAAATTTCTAATTCACAGTTTTTTTTAAAGAGATTGAAAATCTGATTATCTCAGTTTAAAGGGTTTTCTACAATACAATTAAATGATTAGGATTACAAAAGGGTCTCTAATCCGGACCCTTATGTATAATAGGGGGATCCATTTTAAAACTCAGATCTCGGTTTAGTATGGCTACTGCTACTACACCAGTCACTGTGCTACCAGAGTTGAGTTGCCCCTATACAGTTTGGGGAATGATATGGGTGAGAAGTCTGACTGAGGTCCGTGATGCTGCACTGTCATATGAGACCGAGAACTACGGTTTAATGTGGATTCCGAACCTCTACAAATATCCATTGCAACGCCGGGACTCGAACCCCGAAAACTGTGGTACCGGGCGCCAGAGCGGCCATTCAGGTTCCCGGTCTAATATGCCTGTGTGAATATTGGACTGACTACCCTATCCCGTCAAAAAAAGAAAACATCTCCTGTTTTGGAATCTGCCAGTAGATAGAAAGACATGGTGCTGTAATGTCAGGGAGCTATAGTTAGTTAGTTATATATAATACGAGTATTTCTTTTCTCCAGTTCAACATTACCTGTTCTCCAGTTACTACAGAGCATTTTTACAAATTTTGAGAATAAAGAAAATATCTGTGGGGACTAAATATATGAGGAGTCCCTTCTTTGTGCTGTTTTTCCTTTTGTGCGATTTTTTAATGCGGTATATAAAAAAAAAAAAAAATTCCGTCACTGTATATATTGCGAATAAATATTAATTAAAAAATGTAATTAATGAAAATGTAAAAGGGGGAAAATTTAATTAAAAAAATCAAACAACAGAAGGTGTCAAAATAGCATGTAAAAAAAAAAAAAAATCCAACATATGGCCCACCTGATATTAGAGAGTGTTTGCATACCGTATTTTGGACGTCCGTTAGCTTTTTCTCCCTAGCGCGCATGCTCAGAGGAAATTGCGCATGCGTATCTGTAATAATGTTTCCTATGAGCATTGCGCGCTAGGGAGAAAAACTAATGGACGTCCAAAAATACGGTATGCAACAAAATATCTATTATATCTTCCACTTAACCAAGAACGTTATTAAATGCCGAGGTAGTGTTACATCGTGAGATTTTGTTTATATAATTTCTATGTGAGACATTTTCTATGTTTACCCTATTTACGCATAACTTTTTTACATATGTTGCAAACAATAAATTTTATTGCTACTTATGAAGTTTCAAGATATTGTTTTGTTGCGATTTCTTTTATGCGGTTCCCATCCCGCACACAAAACAGTGACTGTATTTTTCATATAAACATTATAAGTCACATTAAGGTTCAAAGTTTTTTTCGAATCATAATTTAATTTTAATTGAGGAGGAATATAAACATTTTACTGAAATTTGACAAGTAAAATAACCACTGTGTGAAAAATGATTCGTTGTGGCATAAAAAAAAAAAAATTTAATTGGTAAACATTTTTTTTGTTCTAATGCAGCTGGTAAACACTTAGACAATTGGTCTTGGATGCCTTCAGGCAAGGGCTGCGCGTTACTCACTTTGCATTACCCAGCGTGCGTGTGTAACTTGACGATACGGACGGCCTTGGAGTAACAAGCCCTCGCAACGCTTTACGATCCTATTGGGACCAGGACCTACGGTTTAAAGTGGATTCCAAACCACTACAAACATCCATGGCACAGCCGGGACTCGAACCCGAAAACCTGTGGTACCGAGCGCCCACGGCCATTCAGGGCCCCTAATTGTAAACATATAAAGAGCAGATTAATACGCCAAAGTATAGGTCTCTATATGCAAAATCGAATGTTAAGTATTTTTTTCTCAATATGAAGGCTGAGCACTAAACTGAATATTGTAATGCTTTATACAACAAATTTCATTTTGCCATTATTTCACTACTACTTTATTGTTTTATATTACTGTTAATACGACAAATGGAGTCGTATACTGAAACAAACTTATATAGGAAATGGAATGAGTATAGCAGATGGACTTTTCACACTGAAGTATAGTATATATCTTGAAAGATGACCTATTTTCAAAAGCTCCATTCCTAGATTCGAAAATAGAAGGTTAAGAAAAAAAAGAATTCCAGATGTTTCCCTCCAAACCTCAGTGCGCGAAAAATGACACCTTTCGCTACAAGTTGAAAGTTACAACGTGAAAATAGTAGTTCAAAGCCATCTATAAATAACATAAAGTATTTAGATTTTCTTTATTATATTGAAGCATACCATATAAAATCTTCAGGATCTATTGTAATGAATTTTTCCAAAAAATATTTTTTTCAATATAAAAATAAGTTGAGGTATATTATAAAAAATATGTATGCACATTTTTCGTGTAATTACATATCTGAAGTAAAAGTTTTATTAAAAAATAATCTAATCATACATTGGGTTACAAGCACCCCAAAAATCATGCTTCATAAAAATACTTGCAAGCAAAAGAGATGCAAAGTACAGATAGACACTGGTTTCATTAATTTTAACTCGCAAAGCTAATTTTATTGTGTGAAAAATTTCAGTAAGTAACAATGAATTGTTTGAAATATCATTCCTTACAAAATAAAAAACACAAGAAACATATAAAAGCATATTATATACCCTACATGTTTAGAGAGTTCTTAAAATTAAATATTAATTATTTATCTAAAATCAATAAAGTAAATAAATTGAAATAGTGTAATGCTGAGACAACAAATATTTTGAGTGCCATTATTTCACAAATTTTATTATACTATTAATAAATGCTCATGCCATATTTTACCCTCCTAAAACGTGAAACGATAGTAAATATATTGCTTAAATACATAAATAATGTGATTAAAAAACTATTTCAAAAAATAAAACAGTTGTTAGAGATATATCTAAAAAATATTTTGCCTAAAAATAAATCTTAATTAGTATAGCTGCTCTTATGCAATTTGCTTCACATTAAACTTTTCGCATGCACATTTTTCAGAACTCACATGCTCATTACAGATTACGAAACTTAAAAAATACGAAAGCAATTTTTTTAAGTTTTTGCCATTGTGACGATTGAAAAAAAATCAGTACAAATTTTCTAGAACATGCGTTATTTACCAACAATCTTTTTCTATCAATCATGCAAATTTAAACATAGTAACCACTAATCAATTTATTCCTGGCTAGTCCACAAAATTAAAAGCAAATATTAAAACAATTGTCTTGCTTCTATCATAATATATGAAATTGATAAGGAAATTATGATAAGAGAAAAAATGTAGATAACAATTTCATAATGTTAATTAAATGTAAAAGAATTATGTCGATTAGTCTATCAAACGTTATTCACAGAGAGACTACATTTAGAATGTCCAATTTGATATACGTCTTGTTATTAAATTGATATACAGTGGATAAAAAAGTATTGGCAATTGCATATAAATGATCATATTTGCT
Source organism: Caerostris extrusa (assembly GCA_021605095.1). NCBI lineage: Eukaryota > Metazoa > Arthropoda > Arachnida > Araneae > Araneidae > Caerostris > Caerostris extrusa. The sequence continues at coordinate 48,096 of BPLR01012648.1, forward strand.
AACAAAATTAGAGAGTTAGAGTTTCTTTATCAGCTCAAAACACGTGACTTCAATGTAACAAAATTTCCACAGCAGTTAAAAACTTTGCCAATACTTTTTGACATGCAAATTTTCGTTTTGAAAGAAAAAATCGTAGAAAATGCAAATTAAATAAAATACTATTTTTATATATCTAAGATGTCTTGTATTTAATTACGGCAGCTAAAATTGCATAACATTTTTATTTTATTTGTCAATATGAATAAATTAAGGCAATTGCCAATACTTTTTTTACCCACTGTACGTTTTGTTTAGATAAGAACAATTTGTTTGGGATTGGACTTTGTTTGGATCCACAACTCGCGTGTATCAAAACCTTTTAAACTGAATGGGTATCAAACATTTTGCAGAGAAGAACCAGCTCAACAAAGCTTAAACAATCTATGATGCTAGTTATATGAGATAATCTATTCTCACATAACCAAACAATGTCACATTCTGAAGAGAAGGCAGAATAAGAAAAAAATCAAATCAAAATCAAATCAATCTTTCAATCAAATCCGAGTAGGGAAAAGAGATCGAAAATTGGAAAATTGAATTTCGAAAAATTTTTATTTATAAATTCTTTTTATACAACCCCATCGATGATTAAATTATTTTATACAACCCCATCAATACTTAAATTATTTACACAACTCCATCAATGCATAATATACCCTGATAACTGTAGGCATTTTCTTGGGAATAGATTAATCATTTTTCTTTATTTTTTATGGGAAAAATTCATTTGGTATATGCCTAAAGAAATCTGAAAGGGGATCGAGGAGATATACCGCGAAAGGCTTAGTATTATAATTCAAATGTAAAATGTAAATGAAGAAATGAGGAAATCATTGTAAAGGTTTCCCAATAAAGTGAGTCAAATTAGATTAGTAATGAGGATATATAAATAAGCCATATTTGAAATTCAAACTTTAATAAGGTTAATCAAATGCAACTGCTTTTGATACCCAATAACTGTAGGTTTTTCAATTCCTACTATTAGTTTCACATTCTCCCTATGTTTGTATATCTCGCATTCAATTTTTCAATCGCTAGCATAATCTTTATTTATCCACCCAAATTCAAAGCCCATGAATTTGTAGGTAGGATGTACTTTAATCTCGGATGTTATTTGCATTTTTTTCAAATATTAATTTATTCATTAAATTAAATTAATTAATTTGAGTTTTTTTAGATTTAAGTTGTATGTAGTCTAATAGCAGATGGCGCCAGATGCAAGAGAGAAGAATTTCAAACTTTATTTGTAAAGGGACTTTTCTGCAATACAGTGAGGAGGAGGGATTAACTTAAATATGTATATATATTAACTTGTTTCCATGGGAATAGATTAATCATTTTTTTCTTTATTTCTTATGGAAAAATCT
>BPLR01012649.1:0-23400 GCA_021605095.1 Caerostris extrusa
TTCATTGTTATTGCTAAAAGAAAGCCTTTGTTTTTGTTTTTTCTAATTGTTTCTCAAAGAAAACTTCTTCGATGTTTCTTTTATCTGAATAATTTTTATATGACTATAGTTCGGGGAGAATTTTTCAAGAGAAATAAATGAATAATGTGTAAAACCATATAAAGGTTATGTCAGATCCTATTTTATCCGCTTTTAAATTGTTGTCTTTTTGTAATTATTACAAAAGGATACATTTAAGAAAGGTGGTAGTTATGTATCGGATATAATGACTGAGTGATTAGCTCTTGGTAACGTAGTTTCGAGTCCCGGCGTGGTGCCATGGACGTTTGCAGTGTTTCTGAATTAAACAGTAAGTCTATTTTAAACCGTAGGTTCTTGTCGTATATGAGTTTTTGGAATAGGGCTGGCCCCCTAAGAAAGAAAACAGCTGTCTTCAAATCTGGCAGTAGAGAGATGGCGTTTATCTACCATGGGGCTATTGTCAATAAAGAAGAAGATAATTAGGTAATATAGTAATGTTATTCGCGAAAGAACTGGGGTAACGCATTAACGCATTCATAACGCAGGAAACCCTTAAAACACCACTCATGTAGTGGAATTTTGGAACTAAACAATGTAACAACGTTCATTATATTTTTTAAAGTGATATCAAACACTCAGACAGTTGAAACCCAACTTTCGCTCTTTCTGTACATGCTATGTATCTTAAATTGTGGTTAAATGGGCTATATGTGTTATTTTTTTAGTTTATTTAGTGTTTAATATAATGCATGTATGCTATGTATTAGCAGTAATTCCTCATTCACAATACCTGTACCGGAACCCTTGTACAGGCATTGTTATTGATAAAGATATCATTTTGTCACGTCTTTCTATTTGTTTCACAGACAAAAACTTTTGATGCTCTTTTTATCTGAATTATTTTATATGGTTATAGTTATTAGCAAAATTTTACATTAAAGTATATTTAAACAAATATTTGATCGAAGGAAAAGCTTGTTTACGAAATTTAACAGAATAATACTTTTATTAGTCAAAATTCATCGCTCGCCATTTTCTTTTTTTTTTTTAATTCTAATCTATTGAAGAAACACAATTAAACACAAAAGTTAAATCGAACAAAAGGCATTCTAATTAAACATTTCCTATCTGACCTTTTAAATTCAAGAACAAATTTTATTCTTTTACTCGTTAAAAAAAAAAAAAAAATACTTCACAAAATTTCTTTTGTAGAATTCTATTTTTTGCAAAAACAAACACTTGCCTTGCCACTTCTGATGGCAAGTCTCGACCAAAAACTTTTAACAAAAAAAAAAAAAAATTTACTAATAATCGAGAAATTCTGCCACCGATTTTAATCAGAAGCCTTAATTCTCAGAAACTGTCTGACCGGGGGTCACAATGAAAAAGATTTATTTGGAATGTTTCCCAACATCCAAAGTGCCTTCTACTACGACCGAAATAGCACGGTAAAAGGGATTATCGTCTGCTAGGTTCCTCACCCTGTTGCTAATGCATTTTTGCTCTCCCTCTATGTTTTGACGCCCCCATTAAGAAAAGAAAGAATGCAAGTTTGCGTCAAGCAGTATTTCCTCTTAACAATACCTGTACCTGATCCCTTGTACAGACATTGTTATTGCTAAAGAAATCATTTTGTCATGTCTTTCTAATTGTTTCTCAAGGAAATTTCTCTGATGTTAGTTTTGTCTGTATTATTTCATATGGTTATAGTTCCTGAGAGAATTTTTCAAGACAAATAAATTTATAATGTATGTAATCATATAAAATGATAAATCAGATCCGATTTTTATCTGATCTTATTTATCAGGATTTAAATGGGCAATTTTGTAAATTAATATAACAAAATGATAAATTCTGGGAAAGTGGTAGTTATGTAACCGACCTGATGCCTGAGTTATTGGTGCTATGTGCCACAATCTTAGAGTCCCTACAGTACCGTAGACGTTTGTAATGATTCGAAATCCACTGTAAAACATAGGTATCGGTCTAATATGACTGTGGTATGTAAGGCTGAAAATCCTATCTAGTAAAAAGAAAACGTCTCCTGGTTCGAAATCTGGCAGTTGACAGACGGTCTCTATGCAACATGGGGCTGTTGCGCCAATGAAGAAAAAACTACTTAAGTAATATAATAGTGATGTATACAAAGAGTGGTTATGTTTGGAATAGCTATTCCATAATGCAGACAAACCCTAAAACACCACATGTGAAAGGTGAATTGCTGAAACAAACAATGTCACAGTTTTCATTAATATATATATATATATATATATTATATACACTGGTGTCAAAAAGTTAAGCATAATTGATAATTATGTGAATAAAAGAAAGGACCTGTATATCAGAATGGCGGGAAACGTGATATGCGAGTGTAAAAATGGTTATAAAAATAAGAAAGCAAATCAAAAGAAAGGTAATAATTAATTTTACTATCCAAAGTAGCAGTTTGAAAGGAAACTGAGCATAGCAAGGGTTCACACTTTAAAAAAAAAAATGAAAGAAAACATTAAATAAAATACTGATGCTGCAGTTTAATAAGGCGTGTGGCCACCTCTGACAGCCGGGCACGCTGCACAGCTATTTTACCATACTTGCTATGAGATGATGAATGAGTTGTAGGCTCAAACGGTTCCAAACTTCTTGGAGAGCTCTCTTCAGTTCTGTAACGAGCTTGGTGGGTGCGAAAGGGCTGCAATTTGTCTCCTGAGCATATCCCATACATGCTCGGTAGGATTTAAATCAGGGAAGTTCGCAGGCCACGACATGCGCTGGATGTTTTCCGTTTCAAGGAAGTCATCAACCAGCACCGATCGGTGACATGGCGCATTATCATCCATGAATATGAACTCAGGACCGACAGCACCTCGAAACAAGCGAACATAAGGCTCAAGAACTTGCGTCTCTGTATCTTTGACCAGTCACACAAACACCGTGTCAAAGAAATGAAGTCTGTGCGGCCTTCCATCATGATGCCTGCCCATACCATTACTCCCCTTGATGGAAAATGATGTCTTTCCGTTATGTTTCTTGGTTCAAAACATGTTCCACGTTCTATTCATATCGTTACCCGACGAGAATCACTACTCAGACTAAACCTGGTCTCGTCACTGAACATCACATTGGCCCACACTCCAATGTTGATGTTTCAAACCCAGTTCAAACGAGCACGTTTATGCGCAGACGTGAGGGGGAATGCAAACTGCTGGTCTTCTGGCATACAGGCAGCATGATTGAGTCTCCTGTAAACAGTTGGTCTCGAAATTTGTATTCCTGTGGCGACTGTGAGCGCCGAACCCAGTACTCTGGCAGTACTGCCCCTCTGATGTCGTGCACTTATTACCAGATATCGGTCTTGGCTAGGGTTTGCTACTCTTGGTCGACCTGATACTGGTTGTCGGGTAACATATCTCCCTTTCTTTGAAACCTCTGCCGCAGTCTTGAGATCCACAGGTCCACATTCAAGTGGTCCATATTCCACTTGAGGTCCACATTCAAAATTCGAGACACTTCGGCTTGTGATCGTTCTGGATTCCAACATTCCAAAGAGACTCTTCCTTTCTCAAGCATGTCCAATTGTAGTCTTTGTGCCATCCTTCACCTTGTTTGATGGTTAACAACGTTCCTTCGCACAGCAGTTGCGCGAAACTTGTCTGTACTGCCTATGCTGCGTGAATCGGTTTCTCTGCGTTTCGACATGCGCAGGTGTTTCCTTGCGCAGGACGTAGTCGACTGAAAAGTTTTGCATCAACCCAATGTTTCTTCTTCACCCAATTAATATCAACAAGAAATTTGGAATAATTTTACGAATATTTACTTCCCATGCTTTTCGCATTTTACGATTTATACTTAACTTTTGGACACCAGTGTTTATATATATATATATATTTAAGTGACAGCAATAAGGTAGGCAGTTCAAATCAAACTTTCGCTCTTCCGTACGCTATGCAGCACGAATCTTGTATGTGGTTAAATGTGCTATATGTTTTTAATTTAGTATAAGACACAAAAGTGTTCTTGACAAGCTCATTTTACAGATGGGTTTCAAATCTTTCATGAAAATCTATAAAACATGTGTAATTTTGGAACGCACCGATTTGTGAAGGCTACACGTGCATTGTAATTTTACCGCATAAATATATTCCTTCCTCATTGGCTCGGTAACCAGGGTGGGCCAAGGGTGTCTGACTACTGACAAATTTCAAGACGAAGACGATACTTTCCTTTTAGGTGACAGGGTTGTCAGCCCGACGTCCAACCCTTTACGGTCATATTAGACTGAAGTGGTTTAAAGTCACGTCTTTCTAATTGCGTCTCAGACAAAACTTCTTTTAATTATTTGTATGGTTATAGTTCCTTTCAGAATTTTCAAGATAAATAAATAAATAATATCATATAAAAGATAATAAGTCAGATCCAATTTTATCCGATCTTATTTATCCGTTTTTCTACAATTTTAAATTGCCGAAAATTTGTAAATTAATATTACGAAAGGATGAAGTGAAAAAAAAAGGTGATAGCTATTCAACAGGCCTCATGGACGAATGGCTTGCACTCTGTCGCAGATGATGTAATTGGCATGCAAGTTAAACTTATTCATAATTGTAAATGAAAACTAGAAGAAATAATGTAAATGAACAAACAATAATCTTGAATTTTTTTAAATAGTTATTCATGGAAAATTGTTAAAAGTGCCTGGCTATTTATGAAATGTAACATAAGAATAAAAAAATGTCTGTAAATGATCTAGGTTCTATTATTAATGATATCTGGAATTTCAGATTACGTAATTGACGTGCTAGAAGTGAAATTTATTCATGACCGTAAATAAACCAATTAACAAATAGAATTGTTAGTTTAATAAAATAATTAATTATTCAAATTTCAGACAATTTTAATATTTATTTGTTAATTTGTGTTTACTTTCTGTTACGGTAGAAAAGAAATGCAGGTCAACAAGAAGGAAAAATAATGACACCGATAATGCCTCAGACATTAAATCCAATTCTGTTTTAATATTTTTAAAATAATTTTTATTAAAATAAAGCTAAATGTATGAAAATTAAAAATAAATTCATTTATGAAATGATTAATACATGTTTATTCATGACTATATATTTAGGTAAAAAATTAAAATAGAGAGAAAAACCCACACATGGTGTAATTTGGAATTGCCATCATAATTTGAAATAGGAATAGCATTTATTTAATTCGATGGCTAAGAAGTCAGAATTATTTTTAATTCTTTTCATTTATAATAAAAGGAAATAAAAGAATGCCCTCTCAGCGTCATGCAATGAAATTTAGTTTACATTCTTTTTACGTCCCAGCTTGACATACAAATAAAGAAACCTTCATTTCACCAAGGATTATTTAATCATTTTGAAATAAATGAAATTCGTTTATTTTCTTCATTTATTTGCTTATTGGGAAGAAATATGTGTACCACTATTACATACACACTTAATTTGCATGCGTTTGATTTAAAATTCTCATTTCTGGAATTAAAAATCTATTTAAACAAAAAATTTGAACAAAGGAAAAGCTTGTTTACGAAATTTAACAGAATGATACTTCTATTAGTCAAAATTCATCGCTCGCCATTTTTCTTTCTTTTTTTTTTTTTTTACTCAAACCTATTGAAGAAACACAATTAAACACAAAAAAGTAAAATCGAACAAAAGGCATTCGAATTAAAAATTTCCTCTTGATTTTAAATTCAAGAACAAATTTTATTCTTTACTTAAAAAAATTACTTCACAAAGATTTCTTTTTTTAGAATTATTTTTTGTTGTTCAAAGACTTCCACTTCTCTTAACGAGTCTCGTCCAAAGCTGTGAACAAAAAAAAGTCTTTAATAGTCGAGAAATTCTACCACAGATTTTCTAATCAGAAGCCTTAATTCTCAGAAACTGTCTGATCGGGGTCACAATAAAAAGATTTATTTGAATGCTTCCGAACATCCAAAGTGCCTTCTACTACGATCGGAATAGCACGGTAAAGGGATTATCGTCTGCTAGAATCCTCACCATGTTGCTAATGCTTTTGCTCTCCCCCTCTATGTTTGGACGACCCCTTAGGAAAAGAAAAAAAAAGCAAGTTTGCGTCAAGCAGTATTTCCTCCCTCACTTTTTACCTGTACCTGTATCCCTTTGTGCAGGCATTGTTATGCTAAAGAAATCATTTGGTCACACCTTTCTAATTGTTTTTCAGACAAAACTTTCTTGAAGTTTCTTTTATCTGAAAATTAAATCAACTTAATCAAAAATTATTTGTATAGTTATAGAATAGAATATAATTTTCAAGACTTATAAACGATACTGTAAAACCATATAAGCGATAAGTCAGACGCGATTTTTAAATTGCCGTATTTTTGTAAATTAATAATACAAAATGATAAATTCAAGAAAGGTGGTAATTATGATTCACTAGCTCTCTGACGTTTGGTGCCACAGGGCGCGAGTCCCGCCTGTGTAATGTATGATTGTAATGGTTCATAATTCACTTTAAGCAATAGGTCTCGGTCTAATATAACTGTTGTGTTTAAGGCTGACAACCCTACCTCGTAAAAGAAGGTATACTCTGTCTCGAAAGCTGGCAGTAGACAGACGGTGGTGGTTCGCCAATAGCCTTTTCGCCAATGAAGGAGAAGAAATTAGGTTATGTAACAGTAATTTTCACAAAAGAAAGTAGGTTTGGGTAACCATTTCATAATGCGGAAGACCTTTAAAAACATCCCTCATGTAGTAGATTGTTAAAACAAAACATTTTTTAAAAGCTCTATTGAATAAATACGTTTTTTTTAATGACTGCAGTACACTCGGACAGTTGAAATCAAACTTTTCTCTTGCGTACGCTATGTAACACGAATCTTGCGTTGTGGTTAAATGTGATGTATGTTTTATTTTAGTACAATGGCACAAAAGTGTTCTTAACAAACTCATCTTACATCAGATATTTGATGTATATGTATAAAAGCAGATCTTTGTTTGTATTTATATTCCAGAACACACTGACTTGAGAAGGCTATACCGTGAATTGTAATTTTACATAGTGCCATAATGCACATATATACGTAAATATATATTCTTCTTCTTCTACATTGGCTCAACAGTCCCATTGTGGGCCAAGCTGTCAATCTACTAGCAAATTTCGAAATGAGGGATGTTTTTCTTTTTACGGGTTATGGTTGTCACCCCTACGTCCAAACGCTCCACAGTCATATTAGACAGGGACCTAAGTGGATTCGAACCACTAAAAACAACCATGTCACCTCCGCGATTCAAATCCGAAACCAGTGGCACCGAGCCCAATCATTCGGACAACAGGCCCCGATATAGATTTTATTTCTGGTGATATTTGGAATTGCAGATTATGTTATTGGCTTACAAGAATTATTCAAGACTATTAATAAAACCCATTAACAAATATCCTTGTCAATTTTATAAAATCGTTAATTATCCAAATTAAAAAAATATTTATACGTACTGGCATTGTTATTGCTAAAGAAATCATTTTGTCACGTCTTTCTAATTGTTTCTCAGACAAAACTTCTTTGATGTTTCTTTTATCTGAATTATTTGTGGAGTTATAGATCCTGGGAGAATTTTTCAAAGCAAATAAATGAATGATCTGCAGTACAAAAAAGAAGGATAAATCAGATCAGATTTAATCTGATCTTATTCATCCGATTTTAAAATGTTAAATTTTTTTGTAAATTAACATTACAAAAGGATAAAATCAAGAAAAGTTGCAATTATGAAACGCGCCCCTATAGCCGAGTAACTAACGCTCTGGCGGTTGGTATCACAGAGTTGAAGTCTTGGTGATGCCATGGAGGTTTGTAGTGGTTCGGGATACACTTTAAAAATTAGGACCCTATCTAATATGACTGTGGGGGTAAGGCTGACAAACATACCCAGTAAAAAAGAAAACATATTCAGTCTCGAAATCAGGCACCAGACAGACGGCTTGGTCCACCTTGGGCCTGTTATGTCAATGAAGAAGAAGATAATATATTGCTGTAGCCCACAAAAGAAAGGTGGTTTGGAGTAATTATTCCATAATGTAGAAAATTCTTAAAACACCACACAAATAGTCGATGGACGAAACAAAACCATGCCACAGTGTTTATTAAATATACACTCATGTCCATAAATTAAGGATAATTCAGTATCACACAGAAATTGAACTCTAAAATAAAAATTTCACCTGTAGAATTATCACACACATCTTGAAGAAGAATATGCAAATTACAGGAAACCACCAGATGGCTCGGATGAGTACGTCACAATGACGAGAGTGTAAGAGAGGGTATATAAGGAATGGTGGCAAAGAAGTAAAATTGTTCACAAGAGCTTTAAAAGCATTTCAGTGCAATAACCGCATAGTTATGGCACAAAGGAAGCATTTGGATGATTTTTACATGGTAGAATTATCGGACGACTGGAATGTGGACGTACCTAGCTGGAAGTATCCGAGGAACTTGAATCGCCCAGAGTGTTATCTCCAGGCTTTGGCAACGATTCCAAGATGAGGTTAATGTGAGTAGATGTTACAGCACAGGTCGCCCCGAGTTACAACACCGAATAAACACCGGTATTTAGCAGTTACTGCCAAAAGAAACAGACGGAGCACAGCATCAGACCTGTCTCGTCAGCTCTCTTCAGCTACCGGTACGACAGTTTCAAGGTAGACCGTGTACAGACGCTTAGGGCACATTGGTCTATATGCTCGTAGGCCTGTCAGATGTGTTCCCCTTTACCGCAACTCACTGTCGCCTGCGATTAACCTGGAGTAGAGAGCATGCATTGTGGACACCGCAACAGTGCTCTGGTGTGATGTCTTCCGACGAGTCCAAGTTTAGTTTGCAGTCTGATTCTCGCCGGACTTTCATATGGAGAGCGCCAGGTACCCGTTACCACCAAGAGAACACCATTGAACGACACGGTTACGGTGGAGCAGGATGGCTCGTTTGGGGAGGAATTATTCTTGGTTCCAGAACTGACCTGCATGTTCAGAGTGTAACGATGACAGGCCACATCTATCTGGATGTCATTCTGGAACAACATGTGCGTTTGTTTCGGGGTGCCATGGGTGCTGAATTTTGTTTATGGATGACAACACCGTCCTCACCGTGCAAACATTGTAGACGAATGCCTTCAATTGGAGGATATCACCCGTATGGATTGGCCAGCATACTCACCGGACTTGAATCCAATAGAACATGTGTGGGATATGCTTGGCCGACGAATTGCAGCCTGTCAACCCCCTCCCACCTGTCAACCGGAACTTCGGAGGGCATTGCTTGATGAGTGGTGTAATATTCCCCAAGATCAGGTTGATAATGTAATACTCAGCATGCCTAGGCGTTGTAAGGCCTGTATTGCATCGTCCGGGAGACATACTCCATATTAACCATCATACTAACCATGTTATACTGTTTTTTGCAAATAGGTTCTTTTTTGAAATTTGCTCAGGAGTAAAATCGCAATTTTATATTTAATTATATCAAACATATAGCATCTTTTTTGCTCTTTACCTTTTGTTTAATAAATAGACTTTACAAATAAGTCAAATTTGTTTTGTTTCTGTCTCTTTCTTCGCCTGAACTTCATTATCCTTAATTTATGGACATTAGTGTATATACATGTAACCACAATACACGCAGACAGTTAAAATCAAATTTCGCTCTTCCGTAGTTCGAATCTCGCATTGTATTTAAATTTTCTATATGTGTTGATTTAATATAATACCAATAAGACACAAAAGTGTCTCTGACACACTCATATTACATCAGATCTTAGATGTAAATTATATATATATATAAAATGTGCAATCCTGCAATGCACTGATTTACGAAGGCCTAACGTAACATAATTTTAAAGCTTTTCACAATATACATATATACATAAGTGTATTTTCTCTCTCTCTGTATCTATCTATCTATCTATCTATCTATCTATCTATCTATCTATCTATCTATCTATATATATATATATATTTGTGTGTGTGTGTGTTTCATGACTGGAAATAAACCGTATTAGAAAATATTATTGATAGTTTAATAAACTCATTAATTATTCAAATTAAAAATAATTACACATTTAAAAGAATTTAAAAATTTATTTCAGAAAATTTTAATATTTATTTATTTACTGTTAATTTGCGTTTCCTTTTGTTTCTGTAAGAAAGAAATGTTGGTCAACAAGAAGAAAAAATAATGACATTGATAATGTATCAGACAATAAATCAAATTCTGTTTAATTAATTAAATTTTTTTTTCTGTATTGAAGAAAAAAAGAAAAAAATCATTTATGCAATTATGAGTATTTGTTTATTCATGATTATTTATTTAGGCAAAAATTAAAATATAGAAAACCCCGCACATGGTGTTATTTGAAATTGTCATCATAATAAGAAATAGGATTTATTTCATTTATTTATTTTAAGGGTTTATGCAATTTAAAAAGTCTAATTATTTGCAATTTTTTTTTCTTATATCATAAAAAGAAAAAAAAAAAGCCCTCTCAGTGCCATGAAAAACAATTTGTTTACTTACTTTTATGCTCACAGCATTGAACACACAAATAAAGCAACCTTCATTTCACCAAGGAATTTTTAATCATTTGGAAATAAATGAAACTCATTTATTTTGCTTTTTTATTTGTTTATTGGAAATAAAAATATGTGTACCACCATTATACGCACATTTAATTTGCACGCCATTAATTTAAAATTCTTATTTTCTGAATTAAAAAGCTATTTAAACAAATATTTAAGCGAAGGGAAAGTTTGTTTAATAAATTTACAAAATAAAATTTTTATTAATCAAATTCATCGGTGGCCATTTTCTTTTTATACTCCAGACTTTAGAAGAAACACAATTAAACACAAAAGTAAAATCGAACTAAAGGCATTCTAATTAAACATTTCCTTTCTGACCTTTTAAATTCAAGAAAAATTTTATACTTCTACTCTTTTAAAAAAACTACTTCACAAAAATTTCTTTTGTAGAATTCTTTTTTTTTTGTTCAAAGACTTTCACCTCTGTCAAAGCTTTGAACAAAAAAAAAGTCTCTAATAGTCGGGAAATTCTACCACCGCTGTCTGACCGGGGTCACCGGTAGAATATATTTATGCAGAATTTTTATGAAAATAAATGAATAAAGAGTAAAACCAAATAAAGAATAGGGCAAAATCGATTTTATCCAATCTTATTTACCGGATTTTATGCAATTTTAATTATCCGATTTTAAATTGTCGTTTTTGTGAAGTAATGTGACAAAATTAAAAATTCAAGAAAGATGACAGTTATGTAACGGGGCTCATAGCTAAATGATTAACGCTCTGTCGTTCGATTCCACATGGTTCGATTTCCTGCAGTGCCATATAGTATGTTTGCAATGGTTTTGAATCCACTTTAAACAGTCGGTCCTCGTCTAACGTGATTGTTTGAGTAGGGCTGAAAAACCTACCCCTTAAAAAAGAAATAATCTTCTGTCAAACGTGACGGCGTTGGCCCACCATGGGTTGTTGCGTCAACGAAGAGGAAGGTAATTGGTGTTATGTAATGGTAATGATCACAAAAAGAAGGAGTTCTGGAGTAACTATTCCATAATGCAGAAAACACTTAAAACATCACTCTTCTCATCACATCCGTCCATTGATGAAACAAAACATTGTCTCAACCTTCATTGAAGATATTTAGCTTTTTTAAATGGCAGTACACTCAGGCAGCTCAAATCAAACTTTCGCTCTTCCGTATGCTAGGTGGCTCAAATATTGCATTGGGATTTAAATGTACTATATGTTTTATTTCAGTATAATGCATATATGTTTTATTTCCAGTATAATGCATATATATATGTTTTATTTCAGTATAATGCATATATGTTTTGTATAATTCATATATGTTTAGTATAATTCACTATAATTCACATATGTTTAGTATAATTCATGTATGTTTGGTATATTTCATATATGTTATAATACGTTAATAGTATTTCCTCCTTCCCATCACTGTAATGTACTGTACCGGATCAATTATGGAAAGAAAGAATCCAAGTTTGCGTCAAGTAGCATTTCCTCCCTCACTGTGCATTTCCTCCTCACTCCCTCCCTCACCTGGAATTGCAGATTATGTTATTGGCTTAAAGAATTATTCAAGACTATTAATAAACCCATTAACAAAATATCCTTGTCAATTTTATAAAATCGTTAATTATCAAATTAAAAAAATATTTATACGTACAGGCATTGTTGTTGCTAAAGAAATCATTTTGTCACGTCTTTCTAATTGTTTCTCAAAGAAAACTTCTTTGATGTTGCTTTTATCTGAATTATTTGTGTGGTTATATTTCCTGAGAGAATTTTTTCAAGACAAATAAATGAATAATCTGTAAAACCATATAAATGATAAATCAGATCCAATTTTATCCGATTTTAAATTATCGTATGGTTGCAAATTAATATTACAAAATGATAAATTCAAGAAAAGTGATAGTTATGTATCAGGTCTGATGGCTGAGTGATTGACCCTCGGTGCCATAGGGTTCGAATCCCTACAGTGCCATGGACTTTTGTAATGATTGGAAATCCACTTTATACCATAGGTCTCGGTCTAATATTACTGTGGTGTATAGGGTTGAAAAGACTCTCTAGTAAAAAGAACACGTCTCCTGGTTCGAAATCTGGCAGTAGACAGACGAACTATCCAACATGGGGCTGTTACGGGAATGAAGTAAAAGGCAATTAGGTAATATAATAGTGAAATACACAAAAGAAAGTATGATTGGAGTAGCAATTCCATAATACGGACAACCCCTAAAACACCACTCAAATAGTGGATTGTTGGAATATAAGAATGTCACAATTATCATTGAATTTTTTTAAGTGACAGCAATAAATGTAGACAGTTTAAATCAAACTTTCGCTCTACCGTACGCTATGTAGCCCAAATTTTGCATTCTGGTTAAATATACTATATGTTTTGTTTTAGTATAAAGCTAATAAGACATAAAAGTGTTCTTGTTAAGCTCATTTTACAGATGAGTTTCAGATCTTTCATGAATATCTATAAAATATGTGTAATTCTGGAACGCACTGATCTGTGAATGCCACACGTGTATTGAAAGTTTACCGCATAAATATATTCCTATACTTCGTCATTGGCTCAGTAACCCTATGGTTGGCCAATGCTGTCTGCCTACTGGCAGATTTCGAGACAGAAGATGCTTTCTTTTATCGGGCAAGTTTGTCAGTACTACATCCATCATTCTATAGTCATATTAGACTGAGACCTACGGTTTAAAGTTGATTCCGAACCGCTGCAAACATTCATGGTTCCACCGGGGCTCGAAACCCGAAATCTTCTGTACCGAGCATCTGAACGAAATATTAAACTTACTTATATATTAGACTTTGCAAAAATTAGACTGTTGCAAAATATTAGACTTTTATGTAATACTAACTAAGCCTTTTAATAAACAAACACATTCCAAAACTAAAGAAAATCGCATACTAGCTAAAAAATATTTCCAAAGCAAGAAATCGCATTATACCTAAAATCAATTTTATTCATTATTAAGAAAAAAAAATCTCTAATGTAAGAAAAAAAAAAAGATTCTAGAATAGCTTAACTATTTTCTCATGGAAAATTTAAAAAAAAAAAAAATGTATTGCCTGGCGAATCATGGAAATTATATTGCCTAGCGAATTTGTGAATTAAATCATAAGAATAACAAATGTCTGTGAATGATATAGGTTCTATTGTTAATGATATGTCGAATTGCAGATTATGTTATTAGCCTGAAAGAAGTTGAACTTATTCAACTGTTAATAAAACGCAATAACAAATATGATTGTCAATTTAAAAAAATCTTAATTATTCAAATTAATAAATATTTATTCCCTTAAAAGAATTTAAAAGTATTTAGGACAATTTTAATCTTTATTTGTTAATTTGTGTTTATTTTTTGTTATGGTAGGAAATAAACGTAGGTCAACAAGACCGAAAACTAATGACAATTATATATGTATCAGACAATAAATAAATTCTGTTTAATTCATGTTTTTAAAAAATGATTCTTTATTAAAATAAAACTAAAAACATTGAAAAAAAAAAATTCATTGATGAAATGATGAGTATTTGTTTATTCATGAATATTTGATTTGGTAAAAATTAAATTAGAGAAAAAAAACCACACATGGTGTTATTTGAATTTGTCATCATAATTAGAAACAGGTATGATAGCATTTATTTAACTCGATGGTTAAAGAAGTCGGAATTAGTTTTTTCATTTATCATAAAAGAAAATAAAAGAAAGCTCTCTGAGTGTCATGCAATAAAATTTTGTTTTACATTCTCTAACGCCCACAGAAATACACACAAATAAAGAAACCTTTTTTTCAGAAAGGAATTTTTAAACATTTGGAAATAAAATGAAAATAATTATTTTACCTCTTTTATTTGTTTATTGGAAACAAATATGTGTATCGCTATTACACACACACTTAATTTCCACGCAATTAATTTAAAATTCTTATTTCTCGAATTAAAAAATCTTTTAAACAAATATTTGAACGAAGGAAAAGTTTGTTTACGAAATTTAGTAGAGTAGTACTTTTATTAGTTGAAATTCTTCATCTCTCGTCGTTTTCTTTTTTTTATTCTAACCTATTGAGGAAACAATTAAACACAAAAGTAAAATCGAACAAAAGGCATTCTAATTAAGCATTTCCTCTCTGACATTTAAATTCAAGAACAAATTTTATTCTTTTTCTTATTTAAAAAAGGCGACTTCACAAAGATTTCTTTTGTAGAATTCTTTTATTTTTGTTCTGTTATATATATATATATATATATAAACAGTCTCAAATAGCCGATAAATTCTACCACCGATTTTCTAATCAGAAGCCTTAATTCTCTAAAATTGTCTGACCGGGGTCACAATGAAAGATTTATTTGGAATGTTTTCGAACATCCAAAGTGCCTTCTACTACGACCGGAATAGCACGGTAAAGGGATTATCGTCTGCCAGGTTTCGCACCCTGTTGCTGATGCATTTAGCTCTCCCCTCCATGCTTGGACGACCCATTAGGAAAAGAAAGAATGCAAGTTTGCGTCAAGCAGTATTTCCTCCTTAATACCTCTACCGGATCCCTCGTACAGGCATCGTAGTTGCTGAAGAAATCATTTTGTCACGTCTTTTTAATTGTTTCTCAGAAAACTTCTTTCATGTTATTTTTTATCTGATTTATTTTGTATGGTCATAGTTCCTTTCAGAATTTTTCAAGATAAATAAATAAATAATATGTGAAATCATATAAAAGATAAGTCAGATCCAATGTTATTCGATTTTAAATTCGAAAATTTGTAAATTAATATTTCAAAAAGATGAAGTCAAAAGTTAAATAATTATGTGTTTAATAGTTATGCAACTGGTCTGATGGGCGAATGAGGTGCACTCGATCGCAGATTATGTAATTGACATGCAAGAAGTTAAACCTATTCGTAATTGTAAATGAAACGTAGAAGAAGTAATGTAAATGGACAAAGAATATTCTTTGAATAGCTTAAGTAGTTATTCATGGAAAATTGTTAAAAATTGCCTGTCTATTTACGAAACATAACAAAAGAATAAAACTGTCTATAAGTGCTTTAGTGTCTATTGTTAATGATATCTGAAACTGCAGATTATGTAATTAACGTGCAAGAAGTTAAATTTATTAGTGACTGTAAATAAAAACTATTAACAAATATTTGTGTTAGTTTAATAAAGTCATTAATTATTCAAATTAAAAAAATTTATACATTTAAAATATTAAAAAAAAATATTTCAGACAAAATTTAATATTTATTTGTTGATTTGTGTTTAATTTTTGTCAAGGTAGGAAAGAAACGCAGGTCAGCAATAAGAAAAAATAATGACACAGATAATGAGTCAGACAACAAATTAAATTTTGTTCAATTAATATTTTTAAAATAAATTTTACTAAAATAAAACTTAACGCATTGAAATGAAAAATAAATTAATTTATGAAATGATGAGTCTTTTTGTTTATTTATGAATATTTATTCAGGTAAAATTAAAACAGATAAAAAAATTATTGTGTTATTTGGATTTGCCATCATAATTAGAAATAGAATTATAACATTTATTTAATTCAATAGCTAAAGAGGTCAGAATTATTTTTAATTTTTTTTTCATTCATCATAAAAGAAAAAAAGAATGCCTTTCAGTGTCATGCAAGGACATTTTGTTTACATTCTCTTACAGCCAGAGCATTACACACAAATAAAAAAAAAAACTTTATTTCAGCAAAGAATTTTTTAATCATTTAGAAATAAATGAGACTCATTTATTTTACTTCTTTCATTTATTGAAAATAAATATGTTTACAGCTATTACATGCAAGCTTAAATTGCACGCGATTAATTTAAAATTCTCATTTCTGGAATAAAAATCTATTTAAACAAATATTAGAACCTAGAAAAGCTTGTTTACGAAATTTAATAAAATAATACTTTTATCAGTCAAAATTCATCGCTCGCTGTTTTCTTTTTTTACTCAAACCTATTGAAGAAACACAATTAAACCCAAAAGTAAAATCAAACAAAGGCATTCTAATTAAACATTTCCTCTCTGACCTTTTAAATTCAAGAACAAATTTTATTCTTTTTTTTTCTTAAAAAAAAAAAAAAAAACTACTTCACAAATATTTCTTTTGTAGAATCCTTTTTTTTTTTGTTCTTGTTCAAAGACTTCCACTTTTGAGCCTCGAAAACAAAGATTTAAAAAAAAAAAAAAAAAAAAAAAAGAGTCTCAAATTGTCAAGATATTCTACCACCGATTTTCTAATCAGAAGCCTTAATTCACAGAAACTGTCTGACCGGGGTCACAATGAAAAGATTTATTTGGAATGCTTCCGAACATCCAAAGTGCCTCCTACAACGACCGGAATAGCACGGTAAAGGGATTATCGTCTGCTAGGTTCCTCACCTTGTTGCTAATGCATTTTGCTCTCCCCTCTGTGTTTGGACGACCCATTAGGAAAAGAAATAATGCAAGTTTGCGTCAAGCAGTATTTCCTCCTTCACAGTACCTGTACCGGATCCCTTGTACAGGCATTGTTATTGCTAAAGAAATCATTTTGTCACGTCTTTCTTATCGTTTCTCAGAAAACTTCTTTGATGATATTTTTATCTTTTAATTGTTTTTCGTGGTTATAGTTCCTGGCAGAATTTTTCAAGTCAAATAAATGAATTATGTGTAGAATCATATAAAGTACGAAACATATCTGATTTTATATTCGCATGTTTAAAAATTAATTTTACAAACTGATAAATTCCAGAAAAGTGGTAGTTATGTAACGAACCTGATTTTTGAGTGATTGGCGCTTGATGCCACAGGAGGCGATACTCACTGTTGCCATGGACGTATCTAGTGGTTCTGAATCCATTTTAAACCGCATGACCCGATCTAATAAAACTTTTGTGATTTAGGCTGACAACCCTACCCCGTAAAAAAGAAATCATCTTCTTTTTTTGAAATCTGGCAACCTTTGTCTACCATGAGCCTATTGCCCCAATGAAGAAGGGAATATAAGGCTGTTGCTCAGAAAAGAAAGGAGGTCTGGAGTTATTATTATAATGTAGAAAATCCTTAAAATCCCGCACATGTAATCGATTGTTCAAACAAACCTTGTTAGCAACGTCTATTGAATAAAAAATATATATATATATATATACAAATTTCGCCTTCCGTTGTGGGAAGAAACACTGTCATTGTGTATAGCATATACTAAACATATAGATGCATTACACTAACATAAGCGCATTTAACCACAATGCACGATACTCCCTGCATAGCTTATGGAAGAATGAAAGTTTGATTTCAGTGGTTTGAATGTACTGCTGTCCTTTAATATAAATATATATTAAATGACGGCAAGTACACTGAAACATATATATATATATTCAATGGAGATTGTTAACAATGTTTATTTATTTTTACAATCGACTGCATGTACTATGTTGTTTTAAGGGTTTTCTACATTATAGAATAGCTACTGCAGACCTCCTTTCTTTAGTGACAACACCATTATATTACTTTATTCTCCACTTCATTGGTATAACAGGCCCATGGTAGACCAAGGCCGTCTGCTTACTGGCCTATTTCTAGATAGAAGATGCTTTCTTTATATGGAGTAGGGTTGTCAGACCCCTGCTAAACAATCATATTAGAGAGGGACCTACGGTTCAAAAGTAGAACCCGAACCACTACTATTATCCATGGCACCGCCGGGACTAGAAACCATAACCTGCGGACAGCTACACACTCGGACAACAGGCCTGTAATAAACTACCCCATTTCTTGAATATATCATTTTGTAAAATAATTTGCAAAAATACGACAATTTATTGAAAAAATTCTCCAGGAACTGTAACCACACAAATAATTCAGATTGAAATAAAATCAAAGAAGTTTTGTCTGAGAAACAATTAGAAAGACGTGACAAAATGATTTCTTTAGCAATAACAATGCCAGCACAAGGGATCCGGTACAGGTACTGTGAAGAAGGAAATACTGCTTGAAGCAAACTTGCATTCTTTTTTTCCTAATGGGTCGTCCAAACATTGAGGGGTGAGCAAAATGCATTAGCAATAGGGTGAGGAACCATAGCAGACGATAATCCCTTTACCGTGCTATTCCGGTCGTAGTAGAAGGCACTTTGGATGTTCGGAAACATTCCAAATAAATCTTTTCATTGTAACCCCCGGTCAGACAGTTTCTGAGAATTAAGGCTTCTGATTAGAAAATCTGTGGTAGAATTTCTCGACTATTTGAGACTATTTTTTGTTCAAAGCTTTGCATGAAGTGGAAGTCTTTGAAAAAAAAAAAAAATGATTCTAAAAGAAATCTTTGAAGAAGTTTTTTTTAAAGAGAGTAAAAGAATAAAATTTGTTCTTGAATTTAAAAGGCTAGAGAGGAAATGTTTAATTAGAATGTCTTTTGTTCGATTTACCTTTTGTGTTTAATTGCGTTTTCTTCAATAGATTTGAGTGAAAAAAATGGCGAGCGATGAATTTTGACTAATAAAAGTATTATTCTGTTAAATTTCGTAAACAAGCATTTACTTCTGTTCAAATATTTGTTTAAATAGATTTTTAATTCCAGAAATGTGAGTTTTAAATTACTTGCATGCAAATTTTATAGGTAATAGCGGTGCACATATTTCTTTCCAATAAACAAAATAAATGAGTTTCATTTATTTCGAAATGAGTAAAAATTCAGGGTGAAATGAAGGTTTCTTTATTTGTGTTTAATGCTGGTGGCGTAAGAGAATGTAAACAACATTTTATTGCATGACACTGAGATGGTTTTCTTTTTTTTTTTTCCTTTATGATAAATGAAAAAAAAATTAAAAATAATTCTGACTTCTTTAACCTTGAATTAAATAAATGCTATCATTCCTATTTCCAATTACGATGTCAATTCTAAATAATATAATACGTATTTTTTTCTATAGTTTAATTTTCTGAATAAACATTCATGCAAATAAACTAATATTCACCATTTCATAAATGAATTTATTTTTTCATTTCAATACTTTTTGTTTTATTTTAATAAATTTTTTTAAAAAAAAAAAAAATATTAATTAAACATAATTGGATTTATTGTCTGAAACATTATCAGTGCTTTCATTATTTTTTCCTTCCCTTGTTGACCTAGATTCCCTTCTGCTATAACAAAAAGTAATCACAAATTAACGAATAAATATTAGAATTATCTGAAATATGTTTTAAATTCCTTTAAACGTATAAAATATTTTTTAATTTGGATAATTGATCGTTTTATTAAATTACCAATCATATTCTTAATGGGTTTTATTAACAATCAATATGCAATTCCAGAACCGTTAGCAATAGAATTGAGATCGGGCCTGTTACGAGTGGCTGGCGCTCGGTGCCACAGGTTTCCAGTCTGAAGCTTAACGGTGGTGCTGTGGGTGCTCTTGTTGTAGAGCTTTCGTTTGAATAGGTTTATAGAGCGTTTGGACGTAGGGCTGATAACCGTATCCCGTAAAAAAAGAAAAACATCTCTCCCGAAATTTGCTGATATTGGCGGCTTGGCCCACAATGGGGCTGTTGAGCTAATGTAGAAGAAGTAGAATATATTTCCATTTATATGTACGTTATGGCACGCCTATAAAATTACAATCTACGTGTGGCTTTCTACAAGTCAGTGCCTTCCAGAAATGAGATTTTATCAAAGATATTATAAATATGCATATACATCAAAGATTTGATATTATATATATATATCAAATATCTGATGGGAGATGAGTTTGTCAAGGACACTTTTGTGTTAGTATTATCAAAATAAAACATACAATACATCTAAACCACAACAAGATTCGTGGTACATAGCGTACGCCAGAGCAAATGTTGGATTTCAACTATACGAGTGTACTATTGTCATTTAAAAAAACGTATACATTCAATGGAGTTTTATTATTTTAACAATCGACTATTTAATAAGGGTTGTAAGGGTCTACTGCATTATGAAATGGTTACTCCAAGCATACTTGTTTTATGAACATACCATAATACATAAACTAATACCTCTTCATTGGCGCAACAGCCTCATGGAGGGTCAATGCTGTTTGTCTATTACAGATTTTCGAGACAGAGATTTTTTCTTGCCAGTAGGTTTGTCGGCCCCATCATAAACGAGATCATTAATAGATCGGGATCCAATGACGAAAGCGTGGATTCCGGAACATGCAACGTCCATTGCAACACTGGGACTCGAATCCGCAAACATGTCTCATCGAGAGTCACCATCGCTGAACAGTCTGCCACATAGCAATCACCTTCTTGAATTTATTATTTTGCAAATAGTTCAATTATTAAATAAGATCGATAAAATCAATCTTTCTTATTATTCATATGGTTTTACACATTATCCATTTATTTGGCTTGAAAAATTCTCCCAGGAGCAATAATTCAGAAAAATAAAAATAATTCAGAAAAAAATAACATCCAAAAGTTTTCCTATTAATGTGAAACAATTAGAAAGACGTGACAAACTGATTTCTTTGCAAATAACACCCGGTAAGGGATCAGTACAGGTACTGTGAGGAGGGAAATACTGCTTGACGCAAACTTGCATTCTTTTTTCTAATGGGTCGTCCAAACTCAGAGGGAGAGCAAAATGCATTAGCAACAGGGTGAGGGAACCCAGCAGACGATAATCCCTTATCGTGCTATCTGGTCGTAGTAGAATGTGCACTCTGGATGAACATTCCAACAAATCTTTTCATTGCACCTGGGTCAAATAAAATTTGAGGAATTTTGAAGGCCTTGATTGTGAAAATCGCGTAGAATTGACTATTAGAGACCGTTTTTGTTCGTTCAAAGCTTGATTCAGACCTCGCCAAGAGAAGTGGAAGTCTTTGAACAAAAAAAAGATTCTATAAAAAAGTATTTTTTTAAAAGAGAAATAATAAAATTTAATTGAAATGTTCTTTTGTTCGTTTTTGTTTTTTTAAAGCTTAATTGTGCTTCTTCAATAGGTGTGATAAAAAAAGGAAATGGCGAGAAGAATTTTGATTAATAAAAAGTTTTATTCCAAATTTTCAAATGCTTTTCCTCCATTCAAATATTTGTTTAAATAGATTTTTAATTCTAGAAATGAGAATTTTAAATTAAGTGCAAAATTAAGTGTACATGTAATGTAGCAGTATCCATATTTCTTTTCACAGTAAACAAATAAAAGAAGCAAAAATAAAAGGGAGAGTACTGTTTATTTCCAAATGATTAAAAACTTCCTTCGGGAAATGAAGGTTTCATTATTTGTGTGTAACGCGTGGGCGTAAGAGAATGTAAACAAAATTTCTATTGCTTTGACTATGAGTGGGCATTCTTTATGATATAAAGTGAAAAATTGTTTAAATAATTCTGAGTTCTTAACCATCGACTGAAATAAATGGTATCATTCCTATTTCTAATTATGATGACAAATCCAAATAACACAATGTGTGGGTTTTTCTTAATTTAATCTCTTATCTGAATATATATTCATAAATAAACAAGAAATCCTCATTTCATAAATGAATACATTTTTCTTTCAATGCTTTTTACTGATGATGAAAAAGTTATTTTTAAAAATATTAATTAAAAGAACTTTTGTATATTGTCTGATATATTATCAATGTCATTACTTTTCCTTTCTTACTTATTGACTTACTTACATTTCTTTCCTCCTACTATAAACAGTAGACACTCAACAAACAAATAAATAATAAATTTTTCTGAAGTACCTCTTTTAAATTCCCTTTAATCTTTTATCAAAATTTTTCTTAATTTGAATAATTAACTATTTTATTAAATTGACAATCATTTTTGGTAATGGGTTTTGTTAACAGACTTGGCTTTAACTTTCCCCTCCGGCCAGTTTACATAATCTGCAATTCTAAAATCAATGCCACCTATATCGGGCTTGCTGGCTGAGTGGCTGGCGCTCGGTCCCACCGGTTTCGATTCTAATCGCGGCGGTAACATGGGTGTTTGTAGTGGCTCGAAACCACTTAGGTCCCGGTCTAATATGACTGTACAGCGTTTGAGCGTAGGGCTCACAACCATAAAAGGAAAAACATCTCGAAATGCAGTAGGCAGATGGCCCTCGCCAACCATACGGCAGTTGAGCTAATAGAAGAAGAAGATGTTTACGTATATCTATATATGTTATAAAACACGCTGTAAAATTGCTATTCCCGCGTAGCCTTCAACAAATCAGTGCATTCCAGAATTTATATACATCAAAGATATTATATTATATATATATACATCAAATATGTAAATGATGTAAGATGAGTTTATTAAGAACACGTTTGTGACATTATAATAAAATATAAAACATATAGCACATTTAACCACACTGCAAGATCTGGGTGCTACATAGGGTACGAAAGAGCGAAAAGTTGGATTTAAACATCCAGTGCCGTTTTGAGTGTATTAAGCTGTCATTTAAAAAATACATATATTTAATCGAGAGTGTTAAATTGTTTGTTTTTAACACTCTACTACATGAGGGGACTCGAACACTGAACTTGTGGAAGAGAATATATAAGGCAATTTAAAAATAATAGATTAAATCGGATCTGAATTTTTCCCTATGTAAAGCACATATTTGTCGTGAAAAATTCTCCCAGTGACTATATAAAATAACACAGATAAAAAATAAACCAAAGAAGTTTTCTCTAAGAAATAATTAGAAAGAGTGACAAAATGATGAGCACATACCAATGCCTGTACAAGGGATCCGGTGCTAGGTATCTGTGAAGGAGAAAAACAGTGCTTGATGCAAACTTGCA
>BPLR01012650.1:0-77813 GCA_021605095.1 Caerostris extrusa
AGAATCTATAATTATATGTCTTTAAAAATGTGTTACATATTTAATGTGTATGTGTGTGGTGTTTGTGTTGTGAGGTAAAAATAAAAACAAGTATTATATAAAAAGATTTTAAAAAGTCAATTCCTACTTTTTTTTTCACTATATTGCAGACAGTTCTTTATAAATAATTTTCATTCATTTTTTAAAGTTAGAAAAATTATCTTTCTCTTTACACACACTTTTTCCATCTCTCTCACTAATGTATTCACATGTTTCATTTTTTTCCATTTTGTTCCCCCTTGACTCAGACTAAAACCCAGAATGAAAAAGAATCTGAAAAAGAAATTTTTTCCAGCGATCTACACGCTTCGCCACTGACGGTATTTACTCCCAAATTCATATCCTGCTAAATGTCTTATATAAGATACATTTTTCTCCCATATAAAACTAAAATTAATTAATCAAATTTAAGTACTGAATTAATATTTGAAAAACTGTATTAACATGAAGTGTCATCCACTACAAGTTCAAAAAAATGTATCTGAACTTGAGTGGATGAATAAAAAAGTATATTTTATGAACGATTGAAAATTTGAACAAGATATATATAGGGAGAGTGTGAAGAGGCTAATAGAAGGATAAAGCTGTGAGCTGAATAATAATGATAAAGCTGTGAGTTCTACAACCTGTGCCTCAAGTATCTCAACCCAACTCCACTCAGTTACGATTTTGTTGCCCAACCTACACACTACAAAATTAATAAATAGATTCCAAAAATCCATTGTCTAAATTGATAAATGTTTTAACTATAAAACAAATTACGATTTAATAAAAAAAATCACTAAAAAAAATTAAACATAATTTTTAACTCTAACTTTCCGATAAAATTTATTTATTAATTTTATTTAATATTATTTCTTTTTAAATTTTTAAAATAATTTTTGAAATTTAATATTATTTTAAATTAAGACCTCGGCATTTTCCACATCAAAATATCTAATGAGATGCTTTATGAACCAGATATAATTAAGGAAAACTCATTGTTTTGTTCCAGTCCTCCATAATAATTTAGATAATTTTTTAAACTTCTCGTCAATTGCTACAGATTGAGGAATAAAAAATCAAATTATATGTTTTCTTAAATAAATACATTGTTTTATTAAACTTACTTGATATTGTTGTGCGTTTATACAGCACAAATCGATAAATTTTTTTTTCTTTATCATTTCTTTTCTGAATGAAGAGAAATTTTTCCAAAATTATTTGTGGCAAATACACTCATGTCCACAAATTAAGGATAATTCAGAATCACACAGAAATTGAACTCTAAAATAAAAATTTCACCTGTAGAATTATCACACACATCTTGAAGAAGAATATGCAAATTACAGGAAACCACCAGATGGCGCGGATAGTACGTCACAATGACGAGAGTGTAAGAGAGGGGTATATAAGGAATGGTGGCAAAGAAGTAAAATTGTTCACAAGCGCTTTAAAAGCCTATCAGTGCAATAACCGCATAGTTATGACCCAAAGGAAGCATTTGGATGATTTTTTACGTGGTAGAATTATCGGACGACTGGAATGTGGACGTACCCATCTGAAGTATCCGAGGAACTTGGAATCGCCCAGAGTGTCATCTCCAGGCTTTGGCAACGATTCCAAGATGATGGTAATGTGAGTAGATGTTACAGCACAGATCGCCCCTGAATTACAACGCCGAATGAGGACCGGTATTTAGCAGTTACTGCCAAAAGAAACCGACGGAGCACAGCATCACACCTGCCTCGTCAGCTCTCTTCAGCTACTGGTACGACAGTTTCAAGGCAGACCGTGTACAGACGCTTAGGGCACATTGGTCTATATGCTCGTAGGCCTGTCAGATGTGTTCCACTTACCGCAACTCACTGTCGCCTGGGATTAACCTGGGTAGAGAGCATGCATTGTGGACACCGCAACAGTGGTCTTGTGTGATGTTTTCCGAAGAGTCCAGGTTTAGTTTGCAATCTGATTCTCGCCGGACTTTCATATGGAGATCGCCAGGTACCCGTTACCACCAAGAGAACACCATTGAACGATTATTAATTATTAATTACGTCAAACATATAGCATCTTTTTTGCTCTTTACCTTTTGTTTAATAAATAGACTTTACAAATAAGTCAAATTTGTTTTGCTTCTGTCTCTTTCTTTGCCTGAACTTTATTATCCTTAATTTATGGATATGAGTGTATGTTGAAATAAAAACAATACCAGGTGCGCTGAATGGTTCGTAGGCTCGCATAGAAAAATTCTTTTTTATAGAATTTGATTTTATTATTCAATATAGTTGCCTTCGAGGGCGATACAACGATTATAGCGGTCATACAATTTTTCGATACCATTTTTTATAGTACGATTTGTCTTTAGCCTCAAAATAGGCTTCAGTTTCGGCGATTGCCTCTTCATGGGCGAGAAATTTCTGTCCAGCGAGCATCCTCTTGATGTATGAGAACAGGAAAAATTCGCTAGGGGTCAGATCTGGAGAACACGGTGGATGCGGAAGCAATTCGAAGACAAATTCATGCAATTTTGCCATCGTTTTCATTGATTTGTGACACGGTGCATTGTCTTGATGAAACAGAACTTTTCTTCTTCAAATGAGGTCGTTTTTCCGCGATTTCGTCTTTCAAACGCTCCAATAACGCTACGTAATACTCTGTTTATGTTTTCCCTTTTTAAGATAGTCAATGAGTATTATACCATGTGTATCCCACAATATTGATGTTATGACCTTGCCAGTCGACTTTTGCGTCTTTCCACGCTTTGGAGTCCGTTCATCACGTGCAGTCCACTCGACTGACTGTCGATTGGACTCCGGTGTGAAATGATGGAGCCATGTTTCCTCCATTGTCACATATCTACGCAAAAATTTGGGTTTATTACGATTCATCAATTCGTTGCTGTTTTTGGTCGATTGTGAGCTCGCGCGGCACCCATTTTGAACAGAGCTTTCGCATATCCAAATATTCATTCACGATATGTCCAACACGTTCCTTTGATATCTTTAGGGTCTCAGCTATCTCAAACAACTTCACTTTACGGTTATCAGAAATTACTTTGTGGACTTTTTGATGTTTTCGTCGGTAACAGCCTCTTTGGGGCGTCCACTGCGTGCATCGTCCTCGGTGCTCATTTCGCCTCGTTTAAATTTAACAAACCACTTCTCTACGGTTGATTTTCCTGGTGCAAAGTCCGAATAATGTTTATCAAGCCAAGCCTTGGCTTCAAAAGTATTTTTTTCGCTAAAAAGCAATGCTTTATTAATACACGAAATTCCTTTATATCCATTTTTTCAAACTAACAAAAGTTGCTTTACTAAAAATGCTATAACTCCCATACTAATAGTGCAACAGCTGCCAAACTTATACACGTGACTTTTTGAAGGTTAGGGCTAACTTAAAATCATATGGATTTAATACTAGTAGCGTATTATACTAGTAGATTTAATACTAGTAGCGTAAACATTTCAGCCCACCTGTTAATTATGGTGTAATTACAAATTTTACCATAATTACTGTTTTTTATTTCAACATATTTGCCACAATAATTACGAATTAAACCAATAATTATTTGAATTGTGGTCAAATGTCTTTCATTTTAACTATAATGCTTCGTTAAAAAAATGCTGAGGAAAATATTCTTACCAACTGTAAATGTTAACTATAACTGCACTGCATACATTAACTGATTATTATTAATTTCCATATCTAGATTTAATAAAAATTAACTACTTCTTTATATATATAGATATATATATATATATATAAATTATATTAAATATTTATATATATATAAATTATATTAAATATTTATATATATATATAAATTATATTAAATATTTATATATATCGAATAATTATTAAATTTTATTATATTTTTGAGATAGCTTTTGCAAATCTAAGTGGAGAAAGAGTGGAGAATCAAATATCGACATAAATATTACTAGCGACATAAATATTTTTTAATTATTTCAATTTCTTTTTTATTTCGTTTATATTTACATATTTTTTATATTTTTTTTTTTTAGTGCTATATATTTCTTTACAATGTGTGTTTAGTATCCTTATTATTATATTATCTATGTTTACATGTAAGAATTATAGTAAATCACAAAATAATAGCTCATTATGTTTCAATTTTCACTCAAAAAAATGTCTATAGTGAGTCTAAATCTAGTGTGGTGATATATAATTGTATATGCGGCACGCGGATTTAGGATGCATTTCCAAAGTGGCCCTCAAGATCATTTGGGTTGGACAACCCTCGTTTAATTATTAAAGAACGTGCCCTGTTGTTATGGGAGAAAATAATTAGAATTCTCTGTTGTATGTCTTCATGGGATCATGTCTCTACTAAGACTAAGAGCAATTTAATGACACAGAGAAGCTTTGATAGTTGCTGATTTGAGTTCTCACTTTGGCATCGACTTTGGAGCTCAACAGTTTTTATTGCCCATTAACCCCGTCGAAGCCAATACCTACTTTATCCGCCTCGGCTTCAACCAAAATGTGTTAAAAGCGAAGTGCAATCATAAAGATTTAAAATCAGTAGCATACGAAACTGTAGAAACTCTGTACTCCCACCTCACATTGGCTGAGGGTTTTTACGGGGTGGCTCTAGATCAAGTGATTACTTTAAGTGAGCCGGTGTTTATTGTGAGCTGTTCTCATTTTACCCCCCCACACCACCCCACCCCACCCCCTGTTGGTATTCCCATATCAGCTTTCGATGGCGAAATCTCTGCTATTCTTTTGCCTCTTATTAAACTACACAGCCGATTAGAACGTTTCTTTAAAGTAGTGCTTCCATCAAATTCGAAAGCAGACCTTCAGGCTATAGATTTCATACGTTCTTCTCGATTTTAAGATATTGATGACTATGGTAACCTTCTGGCACGGTCGTCGGATCAAAATAAAATAGGCATCCTGCAGTGTATTCCGCCAACTGCGGAATAGACGAAAACGAAGCAGCTAATCTCCTCGCAAACAAGTAAGACAAAAAAAAAAATAAAGTCAATTCCTACTTTTTTTTTTTTTCACTCTATTGCAGAAAGTCCTTTATAAATAAAATTTACATTTTCCTCTTACATCTGGCTCCATCTATTGGTACATACATGCAACTGAAATCTAAAAAAAACTAAAATTAATTAATTTAATTTAATTGCTGAATTAATATTTGAAAAATTTGTATTAACACCAAGTGTCATCCACTACAAGTTAAAAAATTTGTTTGTACTTGAGTGGATGAATAAAACGTATTTCATGAACGATTGAAAATTTGAACAAGATATATATAGGGAGAGTGTTAGCTAATAGAAGGATCTGAAAAAGGAGGCTTCTGTTTTACAGCTAAATAATCAGTAGTTGGCCTATCTATCCGTTAAGGCGATAATTAAAAAGGCTCTCTTAGATGCTCTTATTTTTATTATGTAATGAAAATCTTTAATTGCGCCCTGAGTAACGCTGAAGCTACTATAAATCTCTCATCTAAACGAAAATGGTGTCATGTCTGATAACTCAGATGTTAAAAAAATGTTTAAGCAGTCAACATTAAAAAAAGGGTTAGTGGTTGGTTTGTCGTTCTACTGTCTTGTGCACTCTTTAGGCTAATTAGTCAGGAAAATACAATTTAAAGTGTATTCATAAACACTCACAAACATCCATACCACAGTTAGGATGCCTGTGATACCAAAGGTCAGAGCGCTAAGTGATTGGCATCAGGGCGTTAAAGGGGAGGGGAAGAAATCTAACATAAATAAGAAAATGTTTCAGTAGAAAATGTTTTCAAATGTTTCAGTAGAAAAACAATATTGATTAATGGAGATAAAATGCATATTCATTTAGCATAAACCATTCTAATGTCATCTTAAACAAGAAAAATGGATATCACGATACACCTTGCTCATTGAGTGTTAAAGTTTCCAATATCTGCGAATATCTAATACCTATCGACTTCCTATCCCTCTGATGAATCTCTTGCGTTGAATATGTATGAGATTTTTTGCTAAAAAAAAACTTATATGGAAAATCGAATATCATTTTCACACTTCTTTTATTCAAGAAATTTCAAGTAGCAGATTCAATAATAACTGTAACTGCAGGTTGCATTAATAAGATTTAATGTCCATTTGTTTATTGCATCAATATAAATAATAGTTATAGTAAATAAGGGGTATGCTAGGTTATAAGAAATCATTTATATGCATAATTATCAACTATAAATTTATAATTAAAATAGAATAATACCATGATATTTGATTTTCGAGTAACTAAATTTTATTTCTTTTGAATATATTTGTGGTTTGTTAAATAATCAAAGAATTTATTGAATAATATTTAATCAACTACGGTATTTTTATTATAACTAGGAAAAATAAAATTATTTATTGATTATATATGAAAATGTGAGGCCTGAATGGCCGAGTGTCTAGAGCTCTGGCGCTCAACACCATAGGTTTCTTGTTGGAGCCCCGGTGATGCCATGGTTGTTTTCAATGGTTCTGAATCCACGTTAAACCGTAGGTCCCGGTCTAATATGACTGTAGAGAGTTGAGCGTAGGGCTGACAAACTTACTCAGCAGAAAAGAAATCATCCATGTCTTAACACATGTTGTCACATCATGGGGTTTTGCGTCAAAGAAAAAGAATCCGTAGTATTTCTGCATATTACTTTAACTGTTTAACGATGAAACTTATTTAACATTATATAATCATAACATTAATTT
Source organism: Caerostris extrusa (assembly GCA_021605095.1). Classification (NCBI taxonomy): domain Eukaryota; kingdom Metazoa; phylum Arthropoda; class Arachnida; order Araneae; family Araneidae; genus Caerostris; species Caerostris extrusa. The sequence goes on from BPLR01012650.1 coordinate 6,744, forward strand.
CAATATTTTTTTTTTTTTATTTAACTTCCTTTTTTCAAGTTTTCTTGGTTTTGTTTCATCTTTTTCTAGTTTTTATAGTCTTTATTTAATATTTTACCCGTTTTCTGAACTTCTTTCTTTCTTTCTTATTAAGTAGTGTTTCTAAGAATTCAATAGTCCTCTAGAGGATGTCATGGATCTGTATTTCATTAATCTAATGTAATATATCCCTTTAAAAAGGCTTGTTTTGTTCTGTTATATATTATCTGCTGTGCCATTTTAGATTTATTTTTGGTATTTAAAATGTTTTCTAAATAATAATAGATGTATATGTTGGTTACTTGTTCCGCCTTTTAAGAATGACTCTAGACCATCTCATTGCATTTACTTTTCTTCAATTTTCCAGTATTATCTACTAAAATATGTGTGAGGGGTAAATATAACATAAATATTTTATTGCTCGCCGCTAATGAGCATTAGGGCGGAGGTTCATTCCATTGGCGGCTTTGTTGTAGACAATCTTTCAAAAAACGATGAGCCTCGATGGCGTTTGGGATGTTCAGCATATTGCTTCATTTGTAGGATTACATGGTGGGAGTTTTCCAACTTTTTCACCCATATGATACTCAAATGCGGGAATAGTTGCTCCTAAAACTCCTCCTTGAAGACACTATCCTACTTCTTCAGCTACACGGAGCCTCTACCTACGGGTGTTCTATTATAGCAGCAGCTGCCTTCTTTCCCTTCGATCATGAGATCAAATGAGCTGCTACCAAGTACTGTTGCTGTCTACCAAGTGGGAATAAGAAAAAAAAAATAAGCCAATAATTACTCGTTGACAGAACAAAAAAAAAAATTGTGCATTGATACAAAATAAAGACTAATCGTATTTAATTAGAATTCTATTGTTGTAAATCTTAAAAATAATAAAAGATTTTACAGGTTGTTAAAATATTCCTTATGAACATTTTATACTTTTATTCGAGAAAATTATCTCCTTTTTATCTTGACTAAAAATAACCATAAACCATAGAGTTCATGCTCAAATGTAGATCCTTAACTTTTCCTCTATTCCTACAAAGAAATATAAAATAAAAACAAATTTGATTACACCGCACCAAGTTCAAATATTATTGCTGACAATAAAAGCTTTTATGGAAAGTAAAAAGCATGAGAACCAAATAAATCGCCTCACACGTAACCCCGTTAAGAAATGAAAGAATTCTTTAAAATACTTCTTCTTTATAAAACTTATTATGGTTGCAAAATAATGGCAAGAAAGCTTTTCCAACAAATGCTTGTTTACTAAAATATCTAGGCCAGCTAAAATTGTATTAACTATTTTATGTAAGCATTTTATTATCAAAGTTTCTAATAAAATTTGACATAATTGTATTTAGTTCTAACACTAAATTCAACTGACTGTTTTGTCAAACTGTAAATAAAAGGAATTTCAGCTTTCTTTCAAATAATGTATAAATAAATTCAATTTTTGGCAGCAAACATAATATTGTGTTTCTCTGCAAGCATATAATTATTTTTATTATTTAAAAACACTGAACTAATACTTATATTGGTTATCCTCAATTTTATTTAAAGTAAAATATGTTTATTGGCAACAGATAAATTAGTTATCTTTTATTAGAATTCTGTAAACTTTTTTTCTAATGCAGCTGGCAAATACAAAGGTAGTTGTCTTTGATGCCATAAGCAAGGGTTGCACTAAAGTTACTCACTTAGTACTACCTAGAGGGCACGCGTAGCTTGAAGATAAGCTACGATCGCAAATTACACTACCCCCCAGGGCGCACTATCATGTTACACCGCGATCTACGGTTTAAAGTGGATTCCGAACCACTACCAGCCATAACACCGCCGGGACTCCAACACAAAACCTGTAGTACCAACGGGCGGGCTACTTCCCATCAGGGCCTAGTTTCTATAAACGATCTTATGAGACTAATTCTCAGTGCTCGGCATCATGAACGGACACCCCATGAGTACTATGCTCATGGATAGAGGGAAAAGGGGATATCTTGTTGTAATGGAGCTTCGGTTGTGATAACTTGACTGCGTGTCACTGAAGAGGGAGGGCAATGCCTTCCGGTAGAACTTTTAGAGGAAGTACCCTGCATTTGCGTATCGTATGAGAGAAAATCTGAAATACTCCCACCAGGTTGTCCAACCTCACGAGGCAAGATGATGAACATGCCAAACGTCAATTAGTCTCCTTGGTTTTTGAAGCAGTGCTTATAACAATGCCTCCAGTGGATTGAACCTCTCAGTTTTTTTCTTTTTGGCAATATTCAAGAACATCTCTCTTTTCATGTAACAAGGGGGAAGTTCACTATTTGAAGGAAAAAAAGAGATTAAAGGATTATCGATACCTGTTTACATGACAGAATTGTGCTTTTTGTAATTGTAGATATTAGTTAGAGAATCTTCGTTAGCTTTAGACGGTAAAAAAAAAATGGCGTCTAAATAAAACAATATGTGCGGACATGATTTCTTTATTAATCTTTATCATATTAATCTTTCTTTTTTTTGCATGACAATAATGATTATAATGACAGTAAAGTTGTGTTAATTTTGAATGACTAAAAAGCAAGGAAATATTGCAGAAAAAATTCAGCAAATATTAAAAAAAGCCGAAAAAAAGAGAAGTTATCAGTGTTTGAGAAAATGAAAAATCTGCTCTTTCAATGGATTAACGAAGTTCGTCCAATGAATATTGTTGTAATTGTCCTCATTTTGAAAAAGAAAGTAGATTCCTTTTCAAATGGAAATTTAAGAATCTACATCTTTAATTGGTTAGATAAATCGCTTGAAGAAGAACTACAATTTATTCTACAAGCTTAATAATGACGAGTTTGCTTCAAGTCATATGTCATCATATAATCACCATGCTCTGTTCTAAAAGTCATTAGAAAGTATGTATTGAAAACAAATTGTTATTTTTAACAGAGATACTCCAATAAAAGACATTTTTAAGGCTGACAAGATAGATTTATTTTAAAACCCTCTTTCTGTTAAAAAAAAAAGTTTTTGAATAATGGATGAAAGCTGTCATGATAGGAAAATTATCGAAGCTGCAATTGTCTGTTGTACTATGTAAGATTTCAGATTTGAAAGAAAAAAAAAGAATTAAAAGGTTGATGCCAATAAATGTCAGAAAAGTTCAAAACACAAAATGTCTCGAGTTTGTGAAGAATTTTCTTATTAAAAAAACCTGCTAGATGGCAGGACAGTTTTTGAACACACTTTCCTCAAATTGGAACAGTCAAATGTGCATTTAAAATAGTAAATCCTTTTATTTATTGATTAATAAAGAAATCATGTCCGCACATACTGTACATTTATAATTATAATATGCGTGATTCTAATGTTTAATCAATGTGTGTTTTCCATGCCAATTACACAAAAAAGAGTTATATCTTTTGATCTGGGAACTATGCAGTACAAGTTAGGGCTGGATATACGTCTGGTATTCCTTCAGTGTTATTTGTGGATAGAAACGGAATTATTTCTTAAAATAATAACGTGATGTTTAGCTGCAAAATTTATTAAAAATTATCAAGACGGCATTGCACAACTGCAATACATAAGAAACAAAAAATTATGTAACAAATGTTTACAAATCATCTTAAAGCCAATTCTGTTTTAAGGGTCTTTGTACACTCCGTAATGTCAGGAATTCTTCATTCGACTGTGCACTCTCTTTTTCAATTCCTTCTATTAGCTGGCACTCTCCTAATATATATATCGTGTTCAAATTTCCAATCGTTCATAAAATACTTTTTATTCATTCACTCAAGTGTAGTGGATGGCACTTGATGTTAATGCAGTTTTTACAAATATTAATTCATTCATTAAATTTATTAAAATTACAATTTTAGTTTTTTTAGATTTAAGTTGCATCAATCTACAAATCAAGATGGCGCCAGATAAATTTAAAAAAATAAATTAAAAATATAGTTACGTTAAAAGACTTTATGCAATATAGTGGGAAAAAAAAGAAGAAATTAACTTTATTCGACTATTTTTTCTATTTTCTTCTCCTCTTTCCAAAGTCGAAATTGAGGGAACAAGAAAAACGTGCAAAACCGAAGTCTAACGTAACGGTCAATTCGTCCTTGAAAGATGAATCTTTTAACCTTGAACTTTTCCTTGTTGGCTATATAGTTTGCTTCGGAAGGCATGGTCTATCCTTAATCATGTGATCGTTTAAAATGATCCATTGGAACAAGTTTCTGAAGATATTTCATCTGAATATAGAATCATGTTGCTAATTAAAGAAAAAGTATAAAAAAAGAACAATGCAAAAGTCGGTGAACCTGATAGAAACCTTTCATATAATTTCTTCAGTATGGAAGAAAGTAAGGTTGAAATGCATGCAAAGTGTCTCGTAAGAAATGTCTTGATGAATTAAGCTCGAGAAGAAAGAAAAAGATTTTAATAAAAAGAAGAAGAAGAATTTTAATAAAAGAAAAGGAATTTCTTCTTCATCTCACAGACTTCAATGAGTATCTAAATTGCGATACAAAGACCGTAACATCAAAAAATCCGACTCTTAACTGAGTTGTTAGAATCGGAATTGGATAGGTCAAATTATGATTAAAATAATGATGAAACACGTGGTGTTCTATATAATACAAAAAAGACATTAACTTTGGAAATATTTTGTCATTATTACATATTTGCATCATTTTTAAACTATTAGAATTAAACTATTGACATTAAATGTACTAAAGAATCTTAAATTAACTTAGAAATGTACTATAAAAATGAAGAAGAGAATTTAATAAAAAGTTTTAAAACATTGTCATTACCTTTACAGATTCAAATAAAGATATAACAAAACAGACCAAACCAAAATTACATTTTCTTTCAAGAAACTCCATTTCTTACCATTCAAAACATCTTGAGAACGGAAAAAGTTTCACCAAAACGAGCCCAAAAATTGTGATTGAAAAACGAAAAATTTTTCAAATCTTTTGCCCCTCGAGAAACAGCATAGCAGTTCAACTTTAAACAGATGAGATCCACATCTCTGATAAAACTCCCTGACTAAATATCTCTTTTTCGGGACCCAAACACTTTTCTTACTTTTTTCCCTTCTCTTCCAACCTTTCGCCTTATAGTTTCCCCCTCTCATTTATTCCCGATAGCAGTTTCTGGTTTCTCAGTGATGACTAAAACACCTCGGGGAACAGGGCAGGAATTGGAGGCGCTTCAGACTTTCGCTGCTTGCCGAAGACTCTCATGGTGGATACTTTCCTGGCACCTTCGTGTATTCCTGAAGTGAGAGAGGTATCGTGTCAGTAACAGGCCTGAGAATGATTAGGGATTTTAATGGATTTACAGAGTGATCAAAAGTCTTCAGTTATTTGAAGCCTTTTTTATTTTTCAATGGAAATGAGCTATATGAGGAATTTTACACTAAATGAAGCTTAATTCTTGAGAAAGTTTTTGTTAAAATCGAGGATAAATCCATGTTTATAAATGAGATTTTTCCTATTCTGTTGATTTACATTTGCTTTTGACTGAATCCATAAATTTTTCAAAATCTCATTTTAAATTTGTTTCCTTACCCTATTGTAGTAAGTAGGCGGGAATTCAAAGTCCATTCTCCGTGTTCTGTAGCTACTGTTTGCCAAAGACTCTAATGGTGGATACTTCCCGACACCGTGTTTTTTTTTTATTTCTTAAATAAAAGGGGTATCGTGTTATCATATATATTACAGAGGTATTATATCGTGACAATAACAAGCCTTAGCACGATTAGGAACTTAAATGGATTTTCAACGTGATCGAAAAGTCTTCAATTACTTGAAACTTTTTTATTGGAAATGAGTGTCAAGCAAGACAGAATAGTTTGATGAATTAGAGCTTAAGAAGAAAGAAAGGGTTTTCAATAAAAGGAAGTATTCCTCTTCATCTCATAAACAGATTTCGATGAATAGGTTGATTGGGATACAAAGGTCATAACATCAAATATTCCGACTCCTAATTAAAATGCGACAATCAGATTTGGATAGCTCAATTTATGACTAATATTATGATGAAGCACCTGGTGTTCTTTGTAATACAAAAATTGCTTAAACTTTGAAAATATTTTGCGATTATTACATTTTTGGATCATTTTAAACTAACCGCATTAAACTATTGACATTAAATGTGCTAAAGAATCTTAAATTCACTAAAAAATGCACTACAAAAATGAAGAAGATAATTTATGATACATTTAATCAAAAGTTTCAAAAGATTGCCATTAACTTTACAAATTCAAATAAAGATACAACAAAACAGACAGATGAAAAATCCTTCACCAAAATCACATTTTCTATCACAAACTCCATTTCCTAACCATTCAAAGCATTTTGAGGCGGGAAGAGTTCCACCCAAACGAGCCCAATAAATGTGATTGAAAAAGAAAAATATTTAGAATCTTCAGGAAGCAAGCCCCTTGAGTAAAAGGATAGCAGGACAACTTCAAACAGATGAGATCCACATCTCCGATAAAACTCCCTGACTAAATATCTCTTTCGGGAACCAAAACGCTTTTCTTACTCTTTTCCCCCTCTTCCAACCTTTTGCCTTATGGCTTCTCCCTCTCATTTATTCCCGATAGCAGTTTCCTGGTTTCTTAGTGATAAGACGTTAGAAGACCACGGGGACAAGGGCAGGAATAGGAGGCGCATCCAACTTCCACTGCCTGCCGAAGACACTAATGGTAGATACTTTTCTGGCACCTTCGTTTATTCCTGGAGTAAAACGAGGTATCGTGTGCCTGAGCATGATTAGGGCCTTTAATGGATTTACAGCGTGATCAAAAAGTCTTCAGTTATTTGAAGTTTTTATATATTTTTAATGAAAACGAAGGTATTTACATTAAGTAAAGCATAATTCTTCAGAAAGTTTTATGCAATGGCTGGAGTCGAGCATGAACTTACTGATAATTTATTATTTGTGATTTTTTCTATTCTGTTGATTTACATTTTGGTGTTGCCATGGTAGATAGTGGGCGAAAATTCAGGATCGGTTCTCCATGCTTTTTAGTCCTTATTTACCAAAGACTCTAATGGTGAATGCATTCCTGACACCTTTGTTTATTCCTGGAACAAAAAAGAGGTATCGTGTCAGTAAGCATGATTAGGAACTTTAATGGATTTACAGCGTGATCAGAAAGTCTTCAGTTATTTATATTTTTTAATGAAAATGAAGGAATTTTACACTAAATGAAGATTAATTCTTTAGAAAATTTAGAGGATAAACTTGTTGATAACTTAATATTTATCAATTCAGATTTTCCTATTCTGTTGATTTACATTTGGTAAGCCATGCCTGAAAAATTACCAGATTTACGGAACATATGTCATGCCAGAGCTTCTAGACATGCCAGAATTTATCAGTTTTGTAACTGATAGAGCTTTATTAATTTCCGTTATAACAGGTGGGCTGAAAAAACAATACTTGTATACAAAAAAACCAATACTTTATAATACATAAATATATATTTTTATTCGCTAGTCCAATTCCATTTTATAAAATAGAGGTGCTTTAACTATATTCTACTTTTCCTAGAAAAACATTTAAATTACCTAGACTTTAATATGTTATATAAATATACAATATATATTAATTTTTCATAGATGGCATTAACTAATTTGCATTTGCAATATTAGAAAATATTTTAAACTTTTTTCTTTCTAATGCAGCTGGCAAACACTTAGACAGCTTGGTCTCGGATGCCTTAAGGCAAGCGCTGCACAGACGTACTCACTTTGCATTACCCGGGGGGGGCGTGTAGCTTGAAGATAAGCCACGGACGCGGAGTAACAATGTCCCCGCAACGCTTTACGATCCTATTAGACCGGGACCTACAGTTTAAAAGTGGATTCCGAACCACTACACACATCCATGGCACCACCGGGACTCGAACCCGAAATCTGTGGTACCGAGCGCCAGAGCGCTAGCCACTCGGACATTCAGGCCCCATATATTTTAAACTTAAAGCATGTAAAAAGGAATAAAAACAAATCAACATTAAGGATTAATTTTTTAATTTATTGTATGGTACTGTATCATTGAAATGATAATATACTCTGTCATAAAAACATACAACTGTATTGTATTTTACAAAATTACCACTTTGAATATAAAAATTTTGTGTGAAAAAAAACCGATCACTTTCCTGAAACGAAATTATCTAAATATACCTAATGTATTGAAGAAAAATGTTGTTTTAATGGTTGTTCAAAATGTCATTGTTGAAACATTAAAAAATTATTATTTTACAGACAATGCATTTATTAATTTATAAAGATGAGATATTAATTTTCTTGTGTGTAATCTAAAAATTTACAAAATAACATGGCATTTTTATACTGAATAAATATTTATATAAAAATGGATAAAAGTAATCACCGGAAATTTTGTAGCATCACAACAAATAACTGCAAGTAATTTATAAATCAATAAACACAAAATAAATAAATAAAAATAAAAACAAATACATGAAACCCATTTCATGAGTCGAACATAAAGAAATTACTTAAATTAATTTTTATTTCATAAAGAAATTTGCGCTCTTTTATCCTTTAATACGGCCATAAAATTAAGACGTCATAAAAATTAATTACATCAATTACGGTATAAAAAGTTCTCAATTAAGAAAGATGTTCGAAATATGTTAACTAAACACATATTTTTAATTAAATTTATTTTTCGATTTTTTTAAATTAAGTTTCTAATACTCAGGAAGCTTTTTAAGGAAGTTTTAAAATTTTTCTTAGAATAGAACAAAATATTGTCAAGAGCTTTATATCTATCAAAACTATTTGTCGTTAAAAATTACTCGGTGATTACAAAATCCCTAAAGGTTTTTACACGTTGCGTAATTTGAAAAATAATTAAATTAATAATAATTGCTTTTCGTTCAATTCGCGCTTATTTCGGAAAGAGTTTCATAATAAAATTAAAACTTTGAGACATCTTTACATCGAAAAATTTCTTTCTTTTTAAAAAGTCTTTCTTCTAAAATATAAATTCCAATTAATGAAAAGATTTAAAAATTTTATTGAAACAAACTTAAAGCATGTACTACTAAATGAACAGGAAATAAAAAAAATTTCTGGATGAGTTTTATGATTTAAAATCTTTCGAATTGAGTTTTATTTAATTAATCAGTAATGTGTTTACTTTTACAATAGCGTAATTACTGTAGAACAATGCTTTTGTTTATTTAAATTATTTAATAAATGTTTTGACTAATCCTCAGTATCCTGTAGAGCGTGACGAACATCCCATGAGTTGTCTACTCATGGATTGAGGGAAAAGGCTTCTGCATCTGTTGTGATGGAGCACCCGTAGGTAGAAGTCTGACTTGGCTCCGTGTCGCTGAAGAAGGAGGGCAGTGCCTTCAGGGATGACTTTTAGGGGGACCTACCCCGCATTTACGTGTCGTATGGGAGAAAACTCCCACCAGGTAGACCGAAGAGAGAGGTAAGAGGCTGAATATCCCAAACGCATCGAGTCTCTTCATTTTTGAAACAGTGACTACAACGATACCACCTGCGGATTGAACCTCCTCCCTAATGCTCACCAGTGGCGCCTATTGCCCTTGACGTACGAGTCGGCTATTTAATAAATTTAATAGAAGTTAATTACAGCACGTTAATTTAGTGAAATTCTTATCACTAAAAAAATCTTGAGGTGTGACGAATCTTTGGTGCAATGAGGATAGTGCTTGCTTAGTGGGTCAATTTTATTTCAATTAATACAATGACTAAAGTTCTGGAGCTGGATGTCTCAGCTTTCGGATTTGATTCCCGGCGGTTCCATGGATGTTTGTAGTGGTTCGGAATCCATTTTTAAACCGTAGGTCCCAGTTTAATATGATGGTAGATCTTTGGAAATAGGGCCGACAACCCTAACTTGTAAAATAGAAAACATCTCATGTCTCGAAATCTGCCAGTAGGCAGACAGCTTTGCCACACTATGGGGTTGTTGCGTCAAGAAATAAGACTTTTTTTTTATCCCACTTGGAAGACAGCAACATCTAGAAAAATTCCACTGAGCCGCTAGTCACTAGTTGCCACTGAGCCACTAGTCGTTTAGAAGAAGAAATATAAATCACCTATTCCATCTATTGAGTGTTGTAAGGAAAGGCATATCCTGCTTCTGAAATAATGGCAAATTTGAGACAGATTTAGTTCTATTATTGACCAATATCTTATAAAGGAATCACTAAGGGTTAGAAAACAAATAGAAAAAAAGTTTACTTTTATAATAATTTTAAATAATGAAGAATTTATGTAAACCCTCCATAACAAATATTTTCTTTAAAATCATCACTAAAACATATAAACAGTATATATTATAATCATCAGTATATAATCAATATATTATAATACATTTCAAATTTACTTCTCATAACAAATATTTGCTTTAAAATCTATCCATCGCAACTTGGGTCGTCCTCTCTCCATCTCCTTGTTCCTGTGACTTTGCAAAAAGGAGCCTTTTTACAGGGTTTACATCATTCATTCAAAAATGAAATATATCCAGCATAACGTAAATCAGTGACAAATTTAATTCTTTCAGTAACCAATAAAGGAATAACTAAGAGTTAGAAACGATATTGAATCTTAGGAAAAGAAGTGTACTTTTTGGAATTATTTTACATAATGAAGTATTTACGCAACACACTCCATAAAAAGTAATTGCAATAAAATCATCACTAAAACATATAATCAATATAATTGCATAAGAGCTAATAAATCACTTGAAGCATAAACAAGAAACGGGTTCAACAGCAAAAATTATGATCGACGATTAAAAGATTGTATTCGTGATTCACCATGAAAGCAACTCCTCTGCATTTAGATAACACGGTTCATTAAGGGTCCCTGGTTGTACTGACTTAGCACATATGTAAACAGCAATTATCGCAAATCTCAAAGGATCATTAACATTAAATGGGAACTATTATCATAAAAGGAGAGAGACACAGCAGATAAACATTCCCACAAATATGTTTGAGGATTTAAGTCTGTTTTGTAGTGCGTAGCGTGCGAAATTTATCATTAGCATGAGTTTGATTGCAATTATATTAATTAAATAGAATAAACATAAATAATAAAAAAAACATTTATTTTGTAAATGAAAATGAGTTTTCAAAGCATTGGCACTGAATTGATTTGCGGTGAATCGATAAATATATTTAATTTGTTTACTAGTGCTCAGTAACTTAAATAACAAGTTAAAAAATTTTCTGAAAAGTTATTGATAATTTGATATTCCAATAATTAAACAAATTTATTCAACACCAGTGAAACTGAGGACAGAAATTTTTCTTTTTCATTTAGGCGTTTTTTTAACGTATATTATTACATAATGTTAGTAATGCTCCATTGATTTTAAGTATATTAGTTATTTAATTAAAAACAAGTAATATAAAAAATATTTTAAGTCCATTTCTACTTTTTTTTTTTTTCACTCTATTGCAGAAAGTCCTTTATAAATAATTTTCATTCATTTTTTTAAGTTTATCTGGCGCCATCTATTGGAAGATATATGCAACTTAAATCTAAAAAAAACTAAAATTAATTAACTAAATTTAATTAATGAATTAATATTTGAAAAAACTGTGTTAACATCCAGTGTCCTCCACTACAAGTTAAAAAAATGTATTTGAGCTTGAGTGTATGAATAAAAAGTATTTTATGAACGATTGAAAATTTGAACAAGATATATATAGGGAGAATGTGAACTAATAGAAGGAATTGAAAAATACTGACTTTTTTGAAATATTAGATAAACATAAAAGATTTTAGGTGGTTTCTAGCACGTGTTCACTAACTTAATTAAATAATATTTATACAATTCGTGTTTTAACAAAAGCAGTAAAAATTTGGATTATTATTATTTATTTATCATGAATAAAAAATAAGACTATTTAAAGAATTAAGCTTAATTAGTGTAAAATCTTCTCATCTCCATTAAAAAAAATAAAAAAACCTCAAATAACTGAAGAGTTTCTGATCACGGTGTAAATCCATTAAAGTCCCTATTCATGTTCGGGATTGCTACTGACGCGATACCTGTTTTACTCCAGGAATAAACGAAGGCTTCAGGGAAAATATACACCATTAGAGTATTTGGTAAGCAGTCATAAAAACATGGAGAATCGATCTCGAATTCTCCCCACTAACTACCATGGTATCAGGAATCAAGTTTAAAATGGCATTTTACGAAACTGATAAATTCTGGCAGGTTTAATAAGTTCTGGTAGGACATATGTTTCTTAAATTTGATAAAATCTGGTGCAAATGTAAAATGTAAATCAACAGAAAAGGAAAAAACTCATTTAATAAATATTAAGTTTTCAACAAGTTTATCCTCGAGTACAAAACGGTTAAAATTTTCTAAATAATTAAACTTCATTTAGTGTAAAATTCTGTCAATCAGCTCATTTTCATTAAGAAATAAGAGTAACTGAAGACTTTTTATCACGCTGTAAATCCATTAAAGCCCTTAATCATGCTCAGGATTGTTACTGACACGATACCTCTTTTACTGCAGGAATAAATGAAGGTGTCTACCATTAGAGTCTTTGGAAAACAGAGACTACAAAACATAGAGAATCGATCACGAATTCTCGCCCATTAACTACCGTAGGATCATGAATCAAGTTTAAAATAACATTTTACGAAACTGATAAATTCTGGCAATACCGAATGTAAATCAACAGAATAGGAAAAATCTCATTTAATAAATATTGCTAAAAAGTTGATAAAAATTTCTACAGAATTAAGCTTCATTTATTATAAAATTTCCTTATTTCCATTAAAAAAATAAAAGCTGAAAAATAACTAAAGACTGTTTGATCACGCTGTAAATCCAATAAAGTCCCTAATCATGCTCAGGTTTGCTACTGACACGATACTTCGTTTTACTCAGGAGTAAATGAAGGTGTCAAGGAAGTATCCGCCATTAGATTCTTCGGAAAGCAGTGAAGTTTGATGCGCCTCCAATTCCTGCCCTGTCCCCTGAAGGATTCTAACGTCTTATGACTGAGAAACCAGAAACTGCTATCGGGAATGGATGAGAGGGAGGGCAGCTATGACGCAAAGGTTGGAAGAAAAAAAAAAACAAGAAACGCGTTTTGGTTCCGAAAAAGAGATATTTAGTCAGGGAGTTTTATCAGAGATGTGGATCTCATCTGTTTGAAGTTGTCCTGCTTTATCCTTCTCGAGGGGCTTGCTTTCCAAGAGATTCGAAAGATTTTTCTTTTCAATGACAATTTTCGGCTCGTTTTGTCGAACTTTTTCCCGCCTCAAGGTGTTTGGAATGGTCAGGAAATGGAGTTTCTTGAAAGAAAATGTGATTTTGGTTTGGTCTGTTTTGTTATATCTTTATTTGAATCTATAAAGGTAATGGCAATGTTTTGAAATTCTAGATTAAATGTGCCTTAAATTATCTTCCCCTTTTTTTTGTAGTGCATTTCTTAGCTAATTTAAGATCTAGTATCTTAATGCTAAACGTTGAAAATGATTCAAAAATATAGTAATCACTAAATATGTAAATCGACAGAATAGGAAAACTATCATTCAATAAATATTAAGTTATCAACAAGTTTATCCTCGACTTCAACTTTAGGATAAAAATTTCTAAACATTCATTTATTGTAAAACTCCCTCATTTCCATTAAAAACTAAAAGAGAGCTTCAAATAACAGAAGACTTTTTCATCACGTTGTAAATCCATTAAAGCCCGTAATCATGCTCAGGCTTGCTACTGACACGATACCTCGTTTTACTCCAGGAATAAACGGAGATGTCAGGAAAGTATCCACCATTAGATTTCTTAGCAAAGCAGTGAAAGTTGGATGCGCCTCCAATTCCTGCCCTTTACCCCGAGGGATTCTAACGTCTTATCACTGAGAAACCAGAAACTGCTATCGGGAATAAATGAGGGGGAAGCCATAAGGCGAAAGGTTGGAAGAGGGGAAAAAAGTAGGAAAAACGTTTTGGTTCCCGAAAAAGAGATATTTAGTCAGGGAGTTTTATCAGAGATGTGGATCTCATCTGTTTGAAGTTGTCCTGCTAACCCTTTTCTCGAGGGCTTGCTTTCCCAAAGATTCGAAAGATTTTCTTTATCAATCACAATTTTTGAGCTCGTTTGGGTGGAACTTTTCCCGCCTCAAGGTGTTTCGAATGGTTAGGAAATGGAGTTTCATGAAAGAAAATGTGATTTTGGTGAAGAGTTCTTTAGTTGTCTTTTTTTTTGTATCTTTATTTGACTTTGTAAAGGTAATGATAACTTTTCATTAAATGTACCTTAAATTCTCTTCTTCATTTTGGTAGTGCATTTCTTAGATAATTTAAGATTCTTTAGTACGTTAAAAGTCAATAGCTTAATGCTAATCGTTTAAAATGATTCAAAAATGTAGTAATCACAAAATATTTAAGTTTAAATAATTTTTGCATTAAAGAGAACATCAAGTGCTTCATCACTATTTTAATCATAAATTGAATCTGTTTGAATCATTAAAATCATTCATCATTATTGAATCATTCGTCATTGTTGAAATCATTCATCATTATTGAATCATTCATCATTGTTGAAATCCTTGTTTGAATCATTCATCGCCACTGAACTAATTGTTTGAATCATTCATAATTGTTGAAATCCTTATTTGAATCATTCGTCATTGTTGAAATCAATGTTTGAATCATTCATCATTGCTGAAATCATTGTTTCAATCATTAATCTATCGCAATCATTTAAATCTGTTTGTGAAATAATGAGAAATATTTCTTTTCATTAAAATCTTTTTCTTTCTTCTCGAGCACAAATTCATCAGAACATTGTGATGAAATATTTTTTACAAAACACTTGACATGCATTTCAACTCCTCATTTCCATTACGAAATCAAAAAATCTTTAAGTAATTGAATACTTTTTGGCCACGCTGTAAATCCATTAAAATCCCTAATCAGTCCAGACCCTGACAGACCTCTTTTACTCCAAGATTAAACGAAAGTCTCAGGAAAGTATCTACTATTAGAGTCTATGGAAAACAGCGACTACTAAACATGGAGAATCGATCTTGAATTCTCGCCCGCTAAACTACCATGGAATCACAAATGAAGTTTAAAATGACATTTTACAAAACTGATAAATTCTGGCGTATTTAATAAGTTCTGTCATGGCATACGTTCCTTAATCATTAAATGTCTGAAAAAACCATTAAAGAACGAAATAAAATCATTAAATAACTGACTTTTATTAAATTTGATCAATTCTGGCATGGTGACCAATTGTAAATCAACAGAAAAGTAAAAAACTCAACTTAATAATTATTAAATGAGTTTAACCTCGAATACAACTTTTGGATGTACATTTTCTAAAGAAATAAGCTTCATTTTGAGTAAAACTGCCTCATTTCCATTAAATAAAAAGCAACTGGAGACTTTTTGATCACGCTGTAAATCCATTAAAGTCCCTAATCATGCTCAGGCCTGTTACTAACACGATACCTATTTTACTCCAGAAATAAACGAAGGTGTCAGGAAAGTATCCACCATTAGAGTCTTCGACGAGCAGTGGAAGTTTGATGCGCCTCCAATTCCTGCCCTGTCCCCCGAGGTCTTCTAACGTCTTATCACTGAGAAACCAGAAACTGTTATCGGGAATAAATGAGGGGGAAGCCGTAAGGCAAAGGTTAGAAGAGAGGGAAAAAAAGTAGGAAAACG
Source organism: Caerostris extrusa (assembly GCA_021605095.1). Taxonomy (NCBI): domain Eukaryota; kingdom Metazoa; phylum Arthropoda; class Arachnida; order Araneae; family Araneidae; genus Caerostris; species Caerostris extrusa. Next base: position 22,484 of record BPLR01012650.1, read on the forward strand.
TTTTGATTCCTGAAAAGAGATATTTAGTCAGGGAGTTTTATCAGAGATGTGGATCTCATCTGTTTGAAGTTGTCCTGCTGTCCTTTTTCTCGAGGGGCTTGCTTTCCCAAAGATTCGAAAGGTTTTTTTTTTTTTTTTCAATCACAATTTTTGGGCTCGTTTTGGTGGAACTTTTCCCCGCCTCAAGATGTTTTGAATGATTAGGAAATGGAGTTTCTGGAAAGAAAATGTGATTTGGGTTTGGTCTGTTTTGTTATATCTTTATTTGAATCTGTAAAGTTAATGACCCTCTTCCGAAACTCCTGATTAAATGTACCTTAAATTCTCTTCTACATTTTTGTAGTTCATTACTTAGATAATTTAAGATTCTTTAGTGTATTTAATGTCAACAGCTTAATGCTGATAGTTTAAAATGTTTAAAAAATATGGTAATCACAAAATATTTCTAAAGTTTAAGCAATTTTTGTATTAAAAAGAACAACATATGCTTCATTGTTGTTTCATCATCAAATTTAGCCAACTAATTCTGATTTTAATAAATCAGGTACGAGTCGGAACGACGACTTTTGCATCACAATCTGTTTGAATCATTAAAATCATTCATCATTTAAAATCACTGTTTGAATCATTTATCATTGCTAAAATCATTGTTTGAATCATTCATGTATCGCGATCATTTAAATATGTTTCTGAGAAAAAAAGAGGAATGCTTCTTTTTATTAAAATATTTTTCTTTCTTCTCGAGGTCTAATTTATCCGGACATTCTGATGATATATTTTTTTACAAAACACTTGACATGCATTTCAACTCCCTCATTTCCTTTAAAAAATATAAAAAGCTTTAAATAACTGATGACTTTTTGATCACGTTGTAAATCCTTTAAAGTCCCTAATCATGCTCAGACTAATTGCTGGCACTATACATCTATTACTCCAGGAATAAACGAAGGTGTCTGGAAAGTATCCACCATTAGAGTCTTCAGCAAACAGTGAAAGTTTGATGCGCCTTCAATTCCTGCCCTGTCCCCCGTGGTCTTCTGACATCTTATCACAGATAAACCAGAAACTGCTATCGGGAATAAATGAGAGGGGAAGCCATGAGGCTAAAACTTGGAACAGAGTAAAAAAAGTATGAAAAGCGTTTTGTTTTCCGAAAAGAGATATTTAGTCAGGGAGTTTTATCAGAGATGTGGATGTGATCCTGTTCCTCTCTTCCTGTTTGAAGTTGTCATGCTATCCTTTTTTCTCGAGGGGCTTGCTTCCCAAAGATTCGAAATATTTTTTCTTTTTCAATTTTTGGCCTGTAAGACCGTTTTGGTGGAAATTTTTTCCCGCCTCAAGATGTTTTGAATGGTTAGGAAATGGAGTTTGTGAAAGAAAATGTGATTTTGGTCAGCGATCCTTTTGATGTCAGTTTGTTATATCTTTATTGGAATTTGTAAAGGTAATGACAATATTTTGAAACTCTTGATTAAATGTACCTTAAATTATCTTCCTCATTTTTGTAGTTCATTTCTTAGCAATAGCATCTAATGTCAATAGCTTAATGGTAATAGCTTAAAACGATCCGAAAATGTAATAAACACAAAATATTTACAAGATTTAAACAATTTTTGTATTACAAAGAACTCCACATGCTTCATCATTATTTTAATCATAAATTGAGCATCCAATTCTGATTCTTACAAATTAGTTACGAGTTGGAATCTTTGATGTTGCCACATTTATATCACAATTTGTTTGAATCATTGAAATCATTCATCATTGTTGAAATCATTGCTTAAATCATTCATCTTTGTGGAAATAAATTTTGAATCATTCATCATTGCTAAAATCATTGTATCACTTATTCATCATTTTTAAAATAATTGTTTGAATCATTCATCTATCGCAATCATTGAAATCTGTTTGTGAGGAAACAAGGAATACTTCTTTTTTTAAGATATTTTCCTTTCTTCTCGAGTTCTAATTTATCAGGTCTTTCTGATGAAATACTTTTTACAAAATGCTTGACATGCATTTCAAATCCCTCATTTCCATTAAAAATAAAAAATAAAAGCATAAAATAACTCAAGACTTTTTGATCACTCTGTAAGTCCATTAAAATCCCTAATCGTGATCGGCTTGTTACCGACACGATACCTCTTTTACTCCAGGAATAAAAGAAGGTGTCCGGAAAGTATCCGCCATTAGAGTCTTCGGCAAGCTGTGGAAGTTTGATGCGCCTCCTATTCCTGCCCTGTCCCCCGAGGTCTTCTAGCGTCTTATCACTGAGAAACCAGAAAATGCTGTCGGGAATAATGAGAGGGGGGGGGAAACTATAGGGCAAAAGGTTGGAAGAGAAGGAGAAAAAAAGTAAGAAAAGTGTTTGGGTTCCCGAAAAGAGATATTTAGTCAGGGAGTTTTATCAGAGATCTGAATCTCATCTGTTTGAAGTTGTCCTGCTATCCTTTTTCTCGAGGCGCGTGCCTTCCAAAAGATTCGAAGGATTTTTCTTTTTCAATCACTATTTTTGGGCTCGTTTTGGTGGAACTTTTCCCTGCCTCAAGATGTTTTAAATGGTTAGGAAATGGAGTTTCTTGAAATAAAATGTGATTTTGGTTTTCGCTGTTTTGTTGTGTCTTTATTTGAATCTGTAAAGGTAATGACAATTTTTGAAACTTTTGATTAAAGGCACCTTAAATTTTCTTTTCATTTTTGTAGTGCATGTTTTAGCTAAAATGTAATAATCACAAAATATTTCCAAAGTTTAAACAATTTTTGTGTTAAAAAGATTACCACGTGCTGCATGTTATATCTTTATTTGAATCTGTAAAGTAATGATTATCTTTTTGAAACTTTTGATTATAAATATACCGTAAATTCTCTCCTTCATTTTTAGTGCATTTTTTTAAATAAATTAAGATTCTTTAGCACATTTAATGTCAATAGCCTGAGGCTAATAAATTAAAATGATCCAAAAATGTAATAACCATAAAATATTTCTTAATTTTAATAATTCCAATTTTTTTTTATTAAAAAGAATACCTCGTGCTTCATCGTTATTTTAATCATAAATTGTGCTATCCAATTTGATTCTAAAAATCACTTACTAGTCGGAATAAAACACATTTCTGAAACATCAAAACAAACATATGATATAAAAATAAATTTTTATAGCACTTATGTTCCAAAAAATGTCCCAATTTGAGAAATCTGGCGCAAAAGGTGTTAGCGGTTTGTGTTCAATTTACAGTTGCGAATCGTTTCCTTCGAAAATGAAATTGACCAAACACAAAAAAACATGTTCAAACATTACGGACGCTAATCTGTAACATCAATTACGATAAGCAAATACCCAAATTGAGATCGATTTGCTAAAGCTAATTGAAAGAGAGGAGAAACAAATATCGCACTAGTAAAATAAATATTTTTTAATAATTTCATTTTTTTTATTACGTATATATATTTTTTATATTTCATTTTTTTTACGTATATATTTTTTATATTTATTTTTTTATATATATATTTTTATATTTCATTTTTTATTACGTATATATATTTTTTATATTTCATTTTTAGTGTTATATGTTTCTTTACAATGTGCGCTTAGTATCATTTTTATTATATTATCTATGTTTACATGTAAGAATACTAGTAAACAAAAAATAATAACTCATTATTTTTCAATTTTTCACTCCAAAAAATGCCTATAGTGGTTCAAAATCTGATATGAGGATATATAATGTTATATGCTACCCGCGGAGGTCTTTTATGACGCATTTCCAAAGTGGCCCGTAAGATAATTTGAGTTAGCTACCCCTGATTTAGAATTACACATTTTGTAGTATAATGTATAAATGTATGTTTTGTAAAATGTGTAGTGACACGATTTCTTTATTAATCAATAAATAAAAGAATCTTACTTTTTTGTAAGCGCATGTAACTGTTCTATATAAGAAAGGGTTTTCAAAAACTGTTCCTGTTACCTAAGAGATTTATGTTTTTTTACATGCTCGAGACATCTTAATTTTTGAATTTTTTGACATTTATTGGCGTTAACCTATAAATGTCAAAAATTCAAAAATCTAAATTCTTACATTTGTTTGCTCTAATTCAGCTGGAAAACACTTAGACAAATGTCTTTGATGCCTTATGGCAAGCGCTGCCCTTTTCTACTAGACATATAGCGCATTTAATAATTATAGCACATTAATTTTTAAGAAACATAATTATTAGAACTTTATAACTACGATATTTTCATACACACCTGAATTATATTCTAATAAACAAAATTATATCTTAGAATATATGTATATATATTATAATACACAAAAAAATCAAAATTTGTGATAAAATTTATGCTTAATATTGCTCAGCTCGCTGTAAATATTTTTCCTAATTTTAAACACCCATTAACGTTTGTGTTTTTTGTTGTTGTTTTTTTGTGAGATAGATGCATCAAAAGAAAATAAATGTTATTCAAGTTTAAATTAGTTTTCACAAATCTTGTAATAAAAATATTCAAATTTTTAGGATACAAATAAATGTTTTATTGTTTCTGTTTATTCGAAAATCATTTTCGATACCCAAATTTTATAAGCCTTAATAAGCTAAAAATTTTAAATAAATTATTTTTTAGCATGTAATAACTAAATTTGCTATTTTTTTTGTTTTGTTTTTTGGCATTTTTTTGAGGTTATTTTAATTTGTAATCCTATAAAATCGTTTGTAGAAAAACGAATGAATATTAACTCGATCTCGCATGTTGTCAATATCACATTTTTTTGCAATTTTTATCCATATTTTAAAGAATAAATTGTATTAAAAAATAGTTAGAGTTTGATATTTATGTGAAATTCAAAGGTTTTGATTAAAATATTCAAAACCTTTTATGCTTATCCTATTAAATTATTATAATTGCAATCAAATTCATGTTAATGATACATTTCACACTTAAATCCTCAAACATATTGGTGGGAATGTTTATCTGCGCTCCTCTTTATGATAACAGTTCCCATTTAATGTTAATGATCCTTGAGATTTGCGATAATTGCAGTTTACATATGTGCTAAGTGAGTACAACCAGGGACCCTTATTAAACCGTGCAGAGTAGTTGCTGCTGTAATGGTGAATTACAAATACTATCTTTTAATCGTCGATCATAATTTTGCTGTGCAACTCTCGTTCTTATTTATGCTTCAAGTGATTTATTAGTTATGCAATTATATTGATTATATGTTTTAGTGAGGATTTTAAAGCAAATACTCTTTATGGATAAGGACCTGATGGGCCAGTGATTAGCACTCTAGCACTCGGTACCAGGTTTTTGGTTCGAGTCCCGGTGGTGCCATGGATGTTTGTAGTTGATCGGAATCCAGTTTAAACCGTATGTCGCTGTCTACTAGGCTCGTTGAGCGTTACGGGGGTATTACTCAGCGTCCGTAGGTATCTTTCAAGGTACACGCACCTGCTGGGTAGTGCTAAATGAGTAACGTCTGTGCAGGTCCTCTTGCCTTAAGGCATCAAAGACGACTGCCTAAGTGTTTGTCAGCTGCATTAGAACAAAATTGTTTAATTATTGGAATATCAAATTTTCAATAACTTTTTGGGAATTTTTTAACATGATATCCAAATTACTAAGCATTATTAAAGAAACTAATGATCATCAGTTTTTTTCTAGTGTTCAATAAATTTGTTTATTATTAACATCCAATTTGCAATATCTTTTCAATAATTTTTTTCATGGTATTCAAATTACAAAGCCCTACTAAATAAACTAACGATCATCAGTTTTCACTGATGTTAAATGAATATTTTGGACCTAACATATATGGCCGAGTTGCAAGCGCTAGTGCACTGGTGCTCGGTACCACTGGTTTCGGATTTGAGTCCCAATGGTGCCCTGGATGTTTGTAGTTGATCGGAACCAATTTAAATCGTAGATCAATGTCTAACATGATCGTAGAGCGTTGTGGGGTTATTGTTACTCTGCGTCTGTAGCTTATCTTTAAGATGCACGCACCTCATGGGTTGTGCTAAACGAGTAATGTCTGTGCAGGTCTTGCTTTATGGCATCAAAGACGACTGTCTAAGTGTTTGCCAGCTGCATTAGAAAAGAAAAAAATTGTTTAATTATTGGAATATCAAATTTGCATTAATTTATCAGGAAATATTTTAACATGATATCAAATTGTGGAATACTATTAAAGAAACTAACGATCATCAGTTTTCACTGGTGTTAAATATAATTGTTTAATTATTAAAATATCAAATTTGCAATAACTTTTCAGTGAATTTTTAACGTGCATTAAATTACTGTGCACTATTAAACAAACTAAATATATTTATCGACTGTAAAATCAATTTAGTGCCAAATGCGATAGAAACTCATTTGATTTATAAATTAATTGCTTTTTTTTTTTCTTATTTATGGCCATCCTGTCAAATTAATATAATTGCAATCAAACTCATGTTAATGATAAATTTCCCACTCTACGCACTACAAAACAGACTTAAATACTGAAACATATTTGTGGGATTGTTTATCTGCTGTGTCTCTCTCCTCTTTATGATAATAGCTCCCATTTAATGTTAATGATCCTTTGAGATTTGCGATAATTGCAGTTTACATATGTGCTAAGTGAGTACAACCAGGGCCTCTTAATGAACCGTGTTATCTAAATGCAGAGGCGTTATTGTGAAGGTGAATTACAAATACAATCTTTTAATCGTCGATCATAATTTTTTGCTTTTCAACTCTCTCTTGTTTATTCTTCAAGTGATTTATTAGCTCTTGTGTAATTATATTGATTATAGGTTTTAATAATGATTTTAAAGCAAATAATTTTTATGGATGGTTACACAAATTCTTCATTACGTAAAAACAATTCCAAAAGTACAATTTTTTTCCAAAGATTTCATTTCATCTATAACCTTTAGTTATTCCTTTATAAGATATTGGCCAACGAAAGAACTACATGTTTTTGCTGATTTATCATTGCTCAGGATATACTACACAATAATCATTAGAAGAAAAGAGTTATATCTTCTTCATTAACGCAACAGCCTTATATGGGACAAGGCTGTCTGCTTATTGGCAGATTTCGAGACATGAAATGTTTTTCTTTTTTTACGAGTTAGGGTTCTCAGCCCTATTTGCAGCACTCCAGTCCTATTACACCAGCACCTACATTTTGAAGTGACTTCCGAACTACTACAACATCCTTGACACTTCGGAACCTGAAATAACACTAAATGTAATTTAATAACGCCTAAATGTAATTTAATACTGTTTATTGAAAGATATTTTTCCTATTAAGTTGTTGACAGAATTTATCAGTTTTACAAAATGCCATTTAAAATTGCTTCCTGATCCCATGTTAGTTATTAGTCGAGAATTCAATATCGATTCTCTAAGTTTTGTAGTCGCTGTTTTCCAAAGGTTCTAATGGTGGATACTTTCCTGACACCTTCGTTTATTCCTGAATGAAAGAGGTATCGTGTCAGTAACAGGTCCGAGCATGATTAGGGTCTTTAATGGATATACAACATGATCAAAAGTCTTCAGTTATTTGCTTTTATTACAATGGAAATGGGGATACCGATACAATGGTCTCAACATCAAAGATTCCGAATCGTAACTTCTTTACTAGAATCAGAATTGGTTTAGCTCAATTGATTAAAATAATGATGAAGCACTTGTCATTCTTTCTTTATAACACAAAAATTGCTTAAAATTGGAATATTTTTGTGATTATGACATCTTTGAAACACTTTAAACTGACAAACAAGACTACGAAACATAGAGAATTTTTCGCCCACTAACTACCATGGGATCAGGAATCAAGTTTAATGTAACATCTTACAAATCTGATAAATTCTTACATGCTTAATAAGTTCTGACATGGTTCTGACATAACATAAGTTCCGTAAATCTGATAAGTTCCGCCGTGGCTTACCAAATGTAAATCAACAGAACAGGAAAAATCTCATTTAATAAATATTAAGTTATCAACAAGTTTATCCTCTACTCCAATTTTTGGATAAATTTCTAAAGAATTAATCTTCATTTACTGTAAAACTCACATTTCCATTAAAAATAACATCAAGATTCCCGCCTCAATATGTTTTGAATGGTTAGGAAATGGAGTTTCTCGAAAGAAAATGTGATTTTGGTGAATGGTTCTTTACATGTATGTGCTTTGTTATATACTCATGTTTGTGAAAATTGCAACACCATGAAGGAATTGTCATAATTCAATGAAATTTAATACACAGTTGAGTGGTAGTGGTACAAATAAATGATTAAATGCTCAAAGCAAACAAACAATATCAAGAGATCGGAATCAGTATTTTGTGCAGCCACCACGCGCCGCAATAAGTGCTGCTGCTACACGACGTGGCATGGAGTCAAACAAATTTTTGAATGTCTGCCTGAGGAACAGCATTCCATATTGTTTGTATGCGCACCCAAAGTTCGTCTGCAGAAGCAACAGGACGAGGATCACGAGCGAGACGCCGACCAACGAAATCCCACACATGTTCAATCGGCGACATATCCGGGGAATACGCAGGCCAAGGAAGAAGCTGTACCTGCCCGCGTTGCAAAAGAAGGATTGAACAGGATTGATATGAGGGCGTGCATTGACCTCTTGAAATACAGCGCCTGGCAAGCTTTGAAGAAAGGGAACAGATTGGGGCTGTAGAACTTCACTGATGTACCGGTTGCTGTTCAGATTGCCCACAATTCTTAGCAATTGAGATCGTCCATGATATGCTATGGCACCCCAGACCATAACTCCGGGACTCTCTACGAATTGATGAAGCACTTACAATGAAACACCTGTAACTATTGACCACTGTGCTGCCAATTGTCTAGAGGAAGCTGTACGGTCCGTCAGCGCCATGCGGACCAGGTGTCTATCATCGTGAGCTGACGTCACATTTCGGGGTCCACTCCCGGATTTCCGAGTTGTCCGGACACTCGTCCGTCCACTGCTTCAAAGACGCATGCTGTTACGCTGCACACGAGCGGCTACTGCACGATGACAATCCAGCTTCACGATGGCCGATGATTCCCCGCCGTTCAAACTCTGTAAGTTGTTCAAATCTCGCTCTCTTTTGTCGAAGAGGCATAAGTAACGATTGAGCTAACGTTTACCACTAGCAGATAACCACTGATAACCATACATGCCTCGCTACAGCTGTCTATTTATTCGGATCCATCCGCCGTTCAGAGGGCGCTGCTCAGCAAACGCATGCGCTACGGATTTGAAATTCTGATCATTTGCATATCATGCGCTAATTTGCTTTCCTGAAAATTTCAGCTCACTCGCGTAAGTCCTTCATGGTGTTGCAATTTTCACAAACATGAATTTATATTTATTTAAATTTGTAATGGTAAGGCAATATTTTGAAACTTTTGATTTTATGTATCTTAAATTATCTTCCTCTTTTGTAGTGCATTTCTTAGCTAATTTATGATTTTTCAGTACATTTATTACATTTATTATTCAGTACATTACAAAAATGCTAGTAGTTTAAAATGATCCAGAAATGTAATAATCAAAAAAATTTATTATATCTTTTTATTTGTTATATCTTTTATTTGAATCTGTAAAGGTAATGACAATCTTTTGAAACTTTTGATTTAATGTAACTTTAATTATCTCTTTCATTTTAGTAGTGCATTTCTTAGTTAATTTAATATTCTTTAGTACATTTAATGTCAATAGCTTAATGCTAATAGTTTAAAATCTTTAAAAAGTGTAATAAACAAAAAAATATTTCCAAAATGTAAGCAAATTTTGTATCTAAAAGTATACCACGTGCTTTGTCGTTATTTTTAATCATAAATTGGGCTATCCAATTCTGATTCTAAGAAATCATTTACGAGTCGGAATCCTTTATGTTTACGACCTTTTGATCGCAATCTGTTTGATTTATTAAAATTATTCATCATAAAAATTTGATGAAAATGATGAATGATTCAAACAATGATTGTTAAAATCATTTCATAAAATCATTGTTCAAATCACTCATCTATCGCAATCATTTGAAATCCGTTTGGAGGATTCAAAAAATGAGTAATAATCATTTTTATGGAAATCTTTTCTTTTTTTCTGAAATCATTGTTTGAATTTATTAGAACTTTCAGATGAAATATTTTTTACAAAACACTTCCAATGCATTTCAACTCCCTCATTTCCATTAAAAATTTTTAAAAAAAGCTTCAAATAACTGCTGACTTTTTGATCACGTTGTAAATCCATTAAAGTTCCTAATCATACTCAGACTTGCTACTGATAAGATGCCTCTTTTACTCCAGGAATAAACGAAGGTGTGAGGAAAGTACCGCCTTTTAGAGTCTTCGGCAAGCAGTGGAAGTTTGATGCCCCTCCAATTCCTGCCCTGTTCCCCGAGGTCTTCTAACGTCTTATCACTGAGAAACCAGAAACTGCTATCGCGAATAAATGAGAGGGGGGGAAGCCATAAGGCTAAAAAGGTTGGAAGAGTGGGAAAAAAAAAGTAAGAAAAGTGTTTGGTTTCCGAAAGAGAGATATTTAGTCAGGGAGTTTTATCGAAGATGTGGATCTCATCTGTTAGAATTGTCCTGCTATCCTTTTTCTCGAGGGGCTTGCTTCCCAAAATATTCGAAAGATTTTTTTCTTTTTCAATCACAATTTTTGGTGGAACTTTTCCTGCCTCAAGATGTTTGGAATGGTTAGGAAATGGAATTTCTTGAAAGAAAATGTCATTTTGGTTTCGTCTGTTTTGTTATATCTTTATTTGAATCTGTGAAAAGGTAATAACCATCTTTTGTACCTGAAATTCTCTCCTTCATTTTTTTGCAGTGCAATTTCTTAGCTAATTTAAGATTTTTTAGCACATTCAATGTCAATAGATTAAGGATAACAATTTAAAATGATTCTAAAATGTAATAATCACAAATTATTTCCAAAGTTTAAACAATATTTTCATTAAAAAGAATACATAGCCGAACATACACTCATTCATTCAAGAGCATTGAAAACATATATACATGAACATTCAAAAGAATACATACGTCCGTTTGAATATATAGCTGATTGACTACCATCGAGCGAGTAACACGTGCTTCATGTTATGTCTTTAATTGAATCTGTAAAGGTAATGACAGCCTTTTGAAACTTTTGATTAACTATATCTTAAATTCTTTTCTTCATTTTTTGTAGTGCTTTTTAGCTAATTTAAGATTCTTTGGTACATTTAATGTCAATAGGTTAATGCTAATTGTTTAAAATGTTTCAAAAATATAGTAATCACAAAACATTTCCAAAGTGTAAGCAATTTTTGTATTTAAAAGAACACTACATGCTTTATCATTATTTTAATCATAAATTTAGTGATCCAATTATGAATCTAACAAGTCAGCTACGAGTCGGAGTCTTTGATGGTACGACTTTTGTATCATAATGTGTTTAAATCATTAAAATCACCCATCATTTAGAAATCTTTGTTTGAATCATTCATCATTGTAGAAATCATTGTTTGAATCATTCATCATTGTAGAAATCATTGTTTTAATCATTCATCATTGTTACAACCATTGTGTGAATCATTAATCATTGTTGAAATCATTGTTTGAATCATTCATCATTTTTTAAATCATTGCTTGAATCATGCATCTATTGCAATCATTGAAATCTGTATGAGAGAAAAAGAGGAATAATTCCTTTTATTAAAATATTTTTCTTTATTCTTGAGCTCTAATTCATCAGGACTTTCTGATGAAATATTTTTACAAAACACTTGACATGCATTTCAACTCCCTCATTTCCATTAAAAAATTAAAAGAGCTTTCAATAACTGAAGGCATTTTTTATCAAGCTGAAAATCCATTAAAATAACTAATCATGCTTAGGCTTGTTATTGACACGATACCTCTTTTACACCAGGAATTAATGAAGGTGTCAGGAAAATATCCACCATTAGAGTCTTTTGCGAAACGGCGACTACAAAACCTGGAAAATCGGACTTGAATTTTCACCTACTAACTTTCATGGTATCAGGAATCTAATTTAAAAAGACATTTTGCAAAACTGATTAATTCTGTCATGTCTAATAAGTTCTGGCGTAACAAACTAATCTTAAATTGGATAAGTTATGGCATGGTGTACCAAACGTAAATCAACAGAAAAAAAAAAACTAGTTTATAACTTGATAATTATTAAATGAGTTTTTTCTCGACTCAAGTTTTGGATGAAAATTTTCTAAAGAATTAATCTTCATTTTGTGTAAAAAATTCCCTCATTTCCATTAATATATAAAAGAAAGCTTCAAATAACTGAAGACTTTTTGATTACGCTGTAAATTCAGTAAATTATCGTGCTCAGACTTGCTACTGACACGATACCTCGTTTCACTCCAGGAATAAACGAAGGTGTCAGGAAAGTATCCAACATTAGAGTCTTCGGCGAGCAGCGAAAGTTTGATGCCCTTCCGATTCCTGCCCTGTTCCCTGAGGTCTTCTAACGTCTTATCACTGAGAAACCAGAAACTGCTATCGGGAATAAATGAGAGGGGGAAAGCCATAAGGCAAAGGTTGGAAAGAGAGAGAAAAAAGTGAGAAAAGCGTTTTGGTTCCCGAAAAAGAGATATTTAGTCAGGGAGTTTTATCAGAGATGTGGATCTCATCTGTTTGAAGTTGTTCTGCTATCCTTTTTCTCGAGGGGCTTGCTTACCGAAGATTCGAAAGGATTTTTCTTTTTCAATCCCAATTTTTGGTTCTGTATGATTCCGTTTTGGGGGAACTTTTCCCGCCTCAAGGTGTTTTGAAGGGTTAGGAAATGGAGTTTCTTGAAAGAAAATCTGATTTTGGTTTCGTCTGTTTTGTTGTATCTTTATTTGAATCTGTAAAGGTAATGACAATATTGAAACTTTTGATTAAATGTGCCTTAAATTCTGTTCTTCATTTTTGTAGTTCTTTCTTAGTTAATTTAAACTTCTTTTAGTACATTTAGTGTCAATAGCATAGTTTAAAATGGTCCAAAATGTAATCATCACAAAATATTTCCAAAGATTAAACAATTTTGGTATTATAAAGAACACCACGTGCTTCAACCTTGTTTTAATCATAAATTGAGCTATACGATTCTTATTCTAACAAATCACTTACGAGTCAGAATCTTTGATGTTACAACTTTTGTATCGCAATCTGTTGGAATCATTGAAATCATTCATTATTGTTGAAATCATTGTTTAAATCAGTCATCTATCGCAATCATTGAAATATGTTTGTGAGATAATGAGGAATATTTCTTTTGATTGAAATATTTTCTTTCTTCTCGAGCTCTAATTCATCAGGATTTTCTGAAGAAATATTTTTTCTATATTTCAATCTAAATCGTTGAAATCATTGTTTGAAACATACATCATTGTTTGAATCATTCATCATTGTTAAAATATTTGTTTGAAACATTTATTATTGTTAAAATCATTGTTTGAATCATTCATCTATTTGCAATCATTGCAATCAGTTTGTGAAATAAAGAGGAATATTTCTTTTTATTTAAATATTTTTTTTCTCGAAGTCTAATTTATCAGGACTTCCTAAAAAAAAAAAAAAATTTTCTACAAAACATTTGACAATGAAACCTTACTTTCTCCCATACTGGAGAGATTGTATGGAAAGCTTTTATCTTGTTCATCGACTTTTGTATTATACTTTTTTATCCTTTTTCTTTTATTAGCATCTAGACTCTATATTCAAATGAAATCTATTCAGAAACGCTTTTCAATAGGTCATGTTAAACGATCGCTATATATCGATAGATAATAACTATTTTGTGAGAGGCAAAGAAAACATACCTTTTTTAGCAAGGAAAATCCACGTTGATTAAACCTTTAGAGCAGGGGCGGCTAACCCACGGTCCGCCGTGAATATATTTCCGGCCTGTGAGATTTTATCGCACTTTTATAAAATATATTTATTTTATAATGGCCAAAGTAGTGAAAACTAATCTACTAAATAAATACATTATTTGTGAATCCATATATTCAAATTACATCAAATATGCATATCTTCAAGCTACACGTGCCCCCTGGAGTAGTGCCAAATGAGTAACAGCTGTGCAGCCCTTGCTTATGGTATGAAGATTAACATATGCCTATATTGCCAGTTGCATTAGAACGACACAATATATTGGAATATGTAATAATTTTCTATATTATATATAACAAAAAAATCAAAAATGTGTCATAAAATGTATGTTTAATATTGCTCAACTAGCTGTAAAAATTGTTCCCGATTTTAAACACACATTGACGGCTATGTTTTTTGAGGAATGCGTCAAAAGGAAAAGAAAATTATTCAAATTTAAATTAGTTTTCACAATTCCTGTAATAAAAATATTCAAATTTTTATGATAAAAATAAATGTTTAATTGTTTTCGTTTATTTAAATTAATTTTAAATTCCCAAATATTATAAGCCTTAGTAAGCTAACATTTTTTAAATAAATTATTTTTCAATTCCTTCTATTAGCTCACACTCTCCCTATATATATCTCGTTCAAATTTTCAATCGTTCATAAAATACTTTTTATTCATCCACTCAAGTTCAAATACACTTTTTTTTTAAACTTGAGTGGATGGCACTGACGTTAATACAGTTTCTCCAAATATTAATTCAGTAATTAAATTTAATTCATTAATTTTAGTTTTTCTTTAAATTTAAGTTGCATATATCGTCCAATAGAGGGCGCCAGATAAACCTAAAAAATGAATACAAATTATTTATAAAGGACTTATAACATACTACAATATAGCGAAAAAAAGTAGAATTGACTTTAAAAAAAAAAAAAAATTATATTACTTGTTTAGCATGTACTAAGTAAATTTGTTATTTTTTTTTTGTTTTGTTTTTGGCATTTTTTATGGAGGGATTTTAAATTGCAACATTGTAAAATCGTTTGCAGCAAACGAATAAATATAACTGGTCTCTTTGGTTATGTTGTCAATAAACATATTTTAGTTAAAAAAAATTGAGTATAATCAATATAAATATTATTTTAGTGTTTTTTTTAAACAATGAAAACAATTATATACTTATAAAGTAAAACATAATATTATGTTGAAAAAAATTGAATTTATATGTACATTGTATGAAAGTAAGCTGAAATTGCTTTATTTAATAGTTATATTCGACAAAACAGTCAGCTGAATTTAGTGTTAGAACTAAATACAATTATGTCAAGATTTTATTAGAAGTCTTTGATAATAAAAATGCTTACATAAAAATACAATTTTAGCTGGCCCAGATATTTTGGTAAACAAGCATTTGTTAGAAAAGGTTTTTTTTTTTTTTTTTTGCTATTATTTTGCAACCATAATAAGTTTCATATGTAAGAACTATTTTAAAGAATTCTTTCATTTCTTAACGGGGTTACGTGTGAGGCGATTTATTTTGTTCTTATGTTTTTTACTTTCCATAAAAGCTTTTATTGCCAGCAATAATATTTGAACTTGGTGCAGTGTAATCAAATTTGTTTTTTATTTTACATTTCTTTGTAAGAATAGAGGAAGTCAAGGATCTACATTTGAGCATGAACTTTAGGGTTTATGATTATTTTTAGTCAAGATAAAAGGGGATAATTTTCTAGAATAAAAGTATAAAATGTGCATAAGGAAAATTTTAATAACTTGTAAAATCTTTTTATTATTTTTATAAGATTTACAATAGAATGTTAATTTAATACGATTATTCTTTTTTTTTTAAATCCGCTGTTTTGTCAAAGAGTAATTATTCCTTCAGTAATATAGTTAAATGCAAATTAAGTAAATTGCTACAAAATATTTCTGTACTACTGTACTACTAATAAATACTACTGTGCCCAAAAAGTAAGACCAAATTTTTTTTTCCAAAAACGTTATTTGTTCTTCCAAGTTTATTTCATCACCCTCAAAGTAATCCCTTCGGGTGACAATGCACTTATGCCAACTTTTTCCAATCTTTAATGCATGCTAAAAAGTCATCGGCAGGAATGGCCTTCAAAGCGCGCAGCGATTCAAGGTGAATCTCTTCAATCGACTCAAAACGGTGTCCGCTGAGTGGTCTTTTGAGTTTTTTAAAAGAAACTAACAATCCTCAATTTTCAGTGGAGTTGAATAATTTTATTTAATTATTGGAATATCAAATTTGTAATAACTTTTCAGGAAATTTTTTTAACGTAGTATTCAAATTACTGAACACTATTAAATAAACTAACGATCATCAGTGTCACTAGTGTTTAATGAATTTGTTTATTATTGGAATATCGAATTTGCAATAAATTTAAGGAAATTTCTTAACATGGTATCTAAAATACTGACTACTATTAAAGAAACTAAAGATCATCAGTTTATCTGGTGTAAAATAAATTTGTTTAATTATCGGAATATTAAATTTACAGTAAACGTTCAGGAACTTTTTTAACATGGTATCCAAATTGCTGAGTACTATTAAAGAAACTAACGATCATCAGTTTTCGCTGGTATTAAATATTTTTTTTTTAATTATTAAAATATCAAATTTGCAATAACTTTTCAGGAAACTTTTTAACATGAATTCAAATTGCTAAAAATTCTGTGCAAAATAAACTAAATATATTAATTCACTGCAAATCAGCTCATTGCCTATGCTTTAAAAAAGCGTTTGATTTATCAATTAAATAGGTTTTTTTTTTTTCTTATTTATGTTTATGATATTAAATTAGCGTAATTGCAATCAAATTCATTTTAATGATAAATTTCGCACGCTACGCACTACAAAGACTGAAATCCTCAAACATATTTGTGGGAATGTTTATCAGCACTCTCCTCTTTATGATAACAGTTCCCATTTAATGTTAATGATCCTTTGAGATTTGCGATAATTGCAGTTTACATATGTGCTAAATGAGTACAACCAGGAACCCCTTAATGAAGCGTGTTATCTAAATGCAGAGTAGTTGCTCTAATGGTGAATCCTGAAATACAATCTTTTAATCGTCGATCATAATTTTTGCTTTTCAACTCCTCTCTTGTTTATGCTACAAGTGATTTATTAACTCTTGTGTAATTATATTGATTATATGCTTAATAATTAAAGCAAATACTTTTATGTATAAGGATCTATGGCCGAGTGACTGGCGCTTGCTAACACTTGATACCACAGGTTTCGGTTTGAGTCCGGGTGGTGCCATGGATGTTTGTAGTTGATCGGAATCCAGTTTAAACCGTATGTCCCGGTCTAACATGATCGTAGAGCGTTGTATGGTTATTATTCCGCGTCCGTAGCTTTATCTTGAAGCTACATGTGCCCTCTGTTTAGGCTAAATGAGTAACAGCGGTGCAGCGTCTTGCCTTAAGGCATCAAATACGACTGTCTAAGTGTTTGCCAGCTGCATTAAAAAAAAATTGTTTAATTATTCAAATGTCAAATTTGCAGTAATTTTTCAGAAAATTTTTTAACATGGTATTCAAATTACTGGAGCCACTATTAAAGAAACAAACGATCATCAGTTTTCACTGGTGTTAAATAATTTTGTTTAATTATTAAAATATAAAATTGCAATAACTTTCGGGGGGAATTTTTTAACATGGTATCCAAATTATTGAGCATTATTAAAGAAACTAACGATAATCAATCTTCACTGGTGTTAAATAAATCTGTTTACTATTTCAATATCAAATTTGCAATAATTTTTCATGCAATTTTTTAACATAACTTTCAAAATTACTGAGCATTATTCAACAAACTAAATATATTTATCAATTCACGTTCAAATCAGTTTAGTGACTATACTCTAAAACTCATTTGATTTATAAATAAATCGTGTTTTTTTTTTCTTATTCATGATCATCCTATTAAATTAATATAATTGCAATCAAATTCATTAATGATAAATTCCACCACTCTACGCACTACAAACAGACTGAAATCCTCAAACATATTTGTGAGAATGTTTATCTGCTGTGTCTCTCTCTCCTCTTTATGATAACAGTTCCCATTTAATGTTAATGATCCTTTGAGATTTGCGATAATTGCAGTTTACATATGTGCTAAGTGAGTACAACCAGGAACCCTTAATGAACCGTGTTATCTAAATGCAGAGGAGTTGTTGTAATGGCGAATCCCGAATGCAATCTTTTAATCGTCGATCATAATTTTTGCTTTCAACTCTCTCTTGTTTATGCTTCAAGTGATTTATTAGCTGCTATGCAATTATATTAATTATGTGTTTTAGTCATGATTTTAAAGCAAATGCATTTTATGGATGGTTACGTAAATCCTTCATTACGTAAAGTTATTACAAAAAGTACATTTTTTTATTCTATGATTCCATTTGTTTTCTAACCTTTAGTTATTCCTTTATAAGGTATTGATTAATAAAAGAATTAAATTTGTCGCTGATTTATCATTACGCAGTATATACCTTACAATATTCATTAGATAGAAAGGAAGATTTATATTTTCACACATTTAAATGTTGTAACGAAGAAAACTGTGAATCCCCGCTGTCTGACTGTCGAAGTGAATCTTTCTGACAATCACTATCCATCCTAATCGTTACTCGAAACGACCTCACACTCGCCAATCTCGATTCTACAATTCTTCTTTCAATACAGTAATATTAGCTAGCTAGCAAGCAAATTATCACTGGTTTCACATTCTTTAGAACAATCTTTAGTGATTTAGTTAACCTCATCTTCAAATATTTTCATATGAGATTATGATCAGATACATCGATAAATAAATCAGACATCTAGTTTTAATCTTACTTTTCTTATTCTTCTCCGTTGGCGCATAACCCATGGTGGAGTAAAGCTGCCTGCCCACTGGCAGATTTGAAGACAGAAAAGAGTTTCCTTTTTACGGAGTAGGGTTTTCAGCCCAATGCTCTACAGTCACATTAGAAAAAGACCTACGGCTTAAAGTGGATTCCAAACTACTTCGAAAATCAATGACACCTCCGTCGCTTGAACCTGAAACTAGGTCATCAGTTCCCCAAATTTTTACTTTAAGTAGTTTAAATCAGGTTTCTGTGTAAATTTTAGATTAGATACAGTTTAAATTAATTAATTTATATGAATTAAAAAAAAATTACTCCACAAAGCAAGATACTGTCGTCTCCCTTTCTTCATTGTATCAAAGCTGTACATGAGAAATTCGCAGATAATGCCTTTTCTTGTTTATGATTTTCATGTCTATGCGTATATTTTTAGAACAAGGTTAACATTTGTAATTGAGACTATTAAAATCTATCATTTTTTTTTTATTTAACAAAAAAATCAAATTTGTGATCTTCTAAAAATACCCGTTAGTATAAATTCAGGGCGGGCCTGAATGGCCGAGTGGCTAGTGTTCTGGCGCTCAGTACAGGTTTCGGGTTCGACTCCCGGCCAGGCCATAGATGTTTGTAGGGGTTCGAATCCACTTTAAACCGTAGGTCCCGGTCCTAATAGGATCGTAGAGCGTTGCGGGGACATTGTTACTCCGCATTCGTATCTTCAAGTTACACGCGCCCCCTGGGTAATGCAAAGTGAGTAATGTCTGTGCAGTGTTTGCCTTAAGGCATTCCAAGACCAAGCTGTCTAAGTGTTTGCCAGCTGCATTAGAAGAAAAAATAAATAAATTCAGGGTAAAGTAAAGTAAAGTTTTAGTGGAGTAAGAAATAACGAAATAATGTTTAATATAGGTATCGCTTAACTTCTTGCACGTTTAAATAACTATGACGTTATAATTATAGCAGGACAAACAAGAAAGACATATGTAAATAGATAATAAAACGAAAATAATACAACTTTTCTTTATTATGAAATCAATCATATATATATATATGATTGATTTATATATGTATGTATTCTTTACACACACACATATATATATATATATTTTACATATAAACTATATTATATTATCTCTTCTTGCTGATATATTTCAATATTCCCCAATAACTCTTGCGTGTCATTCCTAAGTAAATTTCTTCAAAACTGTAATGACATTTGAATAAAAGGTGGTAGACTCTGAATCTGCACTTCTAGTGACGAATGATCACAATTCAATACGAACAACAATAATAATATTTTTTTTATGTGCAAGCCATAATTTTTGAAATGATGTGAATTTCTTTAAACATTTTTTAAATAACTTCTACTACATTTATTCAATGCCCGACTCGCGGCTAAATGATAACTAACACCGCCATCATTAGGGAGAAGGAACAATTCGTTTACTATGTTTCAATAAACGAGGAAACTCAATGACTTTTGTGATGTTCTGCACGTTACTTCGTTATTCGAATTACCTCTTGGGAGTTTTCCAGATTCTCTCCCATACGATACGCAAATACAGGTAGTTCCTCCTATAAGTCCACTTCTTCGGAAGGTAGTGCCCTCCTTCTTCAATAACTTGGGGGCCTGGTGGCTAGCGCGTTTGGTGCTCGGTACCACTGTTTCGGGTTTGAGTCCCGGCGATGCCATGGATGTTTGTAGTGATTCAGAATCCACATTAAACTGTAAGTCTCAGTCTGTTTAGCCTAACGTGTGCACAAGATGACATTAGAGCGACAAACAAACCAAACCAATCTTCAGTAACTCAGTAGCCAAGTCAGACTTCTACCTACGGTTGCTCCATCACAACAAAAGCTGCCCCCTTCCCTACATCCATGAGTAGACTCATGTGAGTGCCTGTCCGCTCACCCTAGATACTGAGAATGGGTCACAATAATACCAAAATTTATTAAATAATTTAAATAAACAAAACATTATTCTACAGTAATTGCCCTTTTAAAAATTAACACTTTACATATTAATTAAATAAAACAGATTCGAAAGATTTTAAATCATCATACTCATCGTGAACTTTTTTTTTTTATTTCCTGTTCATTTAGTAATGCATGTTTTAAATTTATTTCAATATAACTTTTTAATCTTTCCATGAATTGCAACTTGTGTTTTAGAAGGAAGCATTTTTCAAAAAAAGGAAATTTTCGATGTAAAGATGTCTGAAATTTTAATTTTATTACAACACTTTTTCCGAAATAAGCGCGAATTCGACGAAAAGCAATTATGATTAATTTAATTATTTTTCAAATTATGCCACGTGTTAGAACCTTGAGGGATTTTCTAATCATCGAATAATTTTTAACGAAAAGTGTTTTGATAAAGATTCTCTGGGCAATATTTTGTTCTATTCAAAGTAAAAATTTTAAAACTTCCTGAAAAAGCTTCCTGGATATTAGAAACTTAATTTTAAAAAATCGAAAAATAAATTTAATTAACAATATGCATTTAGTTAGCATATTTCAAACAGCTTTCTTAATTGAAAACTTTTTACCGTAATTGATGTAATTAATTTTTATGATGTCTTAATTTTATGGCCGTATTAAAGGATTAAGGAGTATAAATTTTTGTATAAAATAAAAATTAATTTAAATGATTTTTTATACTCTCTTTACGTTAGACTAATGAAATGGTTTTCATACTTTTTTGACGTTTATTGATTTATAAATTGTATGCAGTTATTTGTTTGATGCTATAGAATTTTTCCTATGATATTTTTAAGCATTTTTATAAATATTTATTCAGCATAAAGTATAAAAATGTCATTTTGTAAATTTTCAGATTGTACATAAATTTCAGAATGTAAATAAATAAATAAAATTTACGTAAATATTTTATCTTTATAAATTAAAAAATGCATTGTCTGTAAAATAATAATTTTGTAATGTTTTAATAATGACTTTTTGAACAACCAGTAAAATGAAACGGAAATGAATAAGGCTCCATGAGACAAAAATGAAATAATGCATTGCATTTGCTTGCATTTTATAAGTATTTTTATAATCTGATTATATATATATATACACTCAAGAGCCAAAACATTATGACCACCTGTCTATAACGAGTTGGCCCACCTTTGCGCGCAACACAGCTCTAACCCGCCTTGGCATGGATGCCAAAAGTCCTTAGTAGATGGCCGGATGTACCAGATGTTTAAGCAACGGTCACGCAAATCCGAGATATTGCGAATTGGTGGTCTTTGAGCTCTGAGCTGACGTCCCAGGGCATCCCAAATGTGTTCTATCGGTTTGATATCCGGTGAGTTAGGCGACCAGGACATTAACTGGAATTCAGCATCATGTTCCTGCAACCACTCCAACACAATTTTAGCCTTGTGACAAGGGACGTTGTCCTGTTGGAACATTCCATTTCCATCTGGAAAAACAGAGGCCATGTAAGGGTGCAACTGGTCCGCAATGATGTTCAGATACCCTGTAGCATTCATGGTCTGCTCTACCACAACCACGGGTCCCAGAGACGCTCAAGAGAACGTCCCCCAAATAATAATATCGCCACCACCGGCCTATGTATGATCTACTAAACATTGAGGGAGCAACTGTTCGCCTGGAAGATAGCGTATCCTGACACGGCCATCGGCGTGATGAATGACAAACCGTGATTCATCTGACCAGGCAACTCTCTCCCACTGATCCATGGACCAGTCACGATGTTCCCGGGCCCAGTGCAGGCGCAGTTGGCGATGACGCTTGGTCAGTAAAGGCACACGAGTGGAACGTTTGCTGCGTAGCCCCATATCCAACAGTGTCCGCTGAACAGTGTGCTCCAATACTATTCTACTTGGCCCTGCATTGTATTGAGCTGTCAGCTGAGCCACTGTCTGGCTCCGGTTTTGCTTCACCATGCGAGACTATCTCCGACGACCTTTTTCTTTGATAGCGTGTGGACGTCCAACACCATGTCATCTACTGCTGGTTTCCCTGTCATTCATCCACTTTCCATAAGTACTAACAACTGTAGATCGCGAACCACCCACGAGTCGTGCAGTTTCGAAAATACTTGTTCCGAGCCTTGGAGCCATTACAATCTGCCCTCTCTGCAGTCGCTTAGATCCACAGCCTTTCCCATCACACACAGAAGTAAATGAAAGAATGATTCTTCAGACTCTCCAGCAGCAGTTAAATACCACTTCCACCTGATCACGTGCCTTCCACGTCATCCAGGCGAGTTCATTGCAAAATGTAGGGGTGGTCATAATGTTTTGGCTCTTGAGTGTATATATACATATATATTTCTATATTTTTTCTTCTTACGTATAAGTTATATTATATCTTCTCTCTTGTTATATATATATTATATTTCAATAACATTCTGTAACTCTTTTCAGGTCATTCCTAGATATATATTCAAACCTGTGATGACAAATGTGAATATAATGTGGTAGATATCCGGGGTAACGCTGAATCCGCCATGTATATGTCCTACTAGTGACGAATGAACCCAGTTCAAAGTATTCTATGAGCAATGAAGTACAAATAACAACAACAACCTTTTTTTTAAATGTAGAAGTCATGATTTTTGTAGTGATGAGTATTTCACTTAATTAGCATTTTCTAAATAACTTCTATTACATTTATGAAATGCTCCGACTCGTGGCCAACATGCTCCTCTGGTGAACATGTCAGCATCTTGTCTGGTTAGTCAGACTGGTTGTTGGGTGCTTTCCGGATTTTCTCCCAGACTATATTCAAATGTGAGACAGTTCCCCTTAAAAGTCCTCCGGAATGCATGGCCCTCCTTCTTCAGCGACACGGAGCCAAGTCAGACTTCTACCTACCGGTGCTCCATCACGACAGAAGCTGCTCTCCTTCCCCCTATCTATGAGCAGAATACTCATGGGGTCTTCGACCTCGGCTGTTGAGGCTGTTGAGGATGTATCACAACAACAACAATATTTATTAAATAATATAATTAAACAAAAACGTTATTCAAAACATTATATAATTAACCTCTTTGAAAAAGTAACACATTACCGATTAATTAAATAAAACTCATTAAAAGATTTTAAATCATAAAACTCATCGTGAATTTTTATTTTTATTTCCTGTTCATTTAGTAATACATGCTTTAAGTTTATTTCAGTATAATTTTTAAATCTTCAATTTATTGGAATTTATGTTTTAGAAGAAATTATTTTTCAAAAGAAAGAAATGTTTCGATGTAAAGATGTCTCAAGTTTTAATTTTATTAGAACACTTTTTTCCAAAATAGCGCGAATTCGACGAAAAGCAATTATTATTAATTTAATTATTTTTCAAATTATACCAAGTGTAAGCACCTTTAGGGATTTTCTAATCATCGAATAGTTTTTGAAGAAAAAGCGTTTTGATAGAGATTCTCTCGGCAATATTTTGTTCCATTCTAAGTAAAAATTTTTAAAACTTCCTGAAAAAGCTTCTTTAGTATTAAAAATTTAATTTAAAAACAGTCGAAAAAGAAATTTAATTAAAATATGCATTTCGTTAACATATTTCGTACAGCTTTCTTAATTGAAAACTTTTATAGCGTAATAGATGTAATTAATTTTTATGATGTCTTAATTTTATGGCCGTATTAAAGGATAAAAGAGCTCAAATTTCTGTATAAAATAAAAATTAATTTAAGTAATTTTTTTAAGTTGTCTGTATGTTTGATTAATGAAACAGGTTTTTGATTTTTTTTTTTTTTTGAGCTTATTGATTAATAAATTGTCTGCATTTATTTGTTACGATGCTACAGAATTTCCTGAGATATTTTTACTCATTTTTATATAAATATTTAATCAGTATTAAGTATAAAAATGTCAAGTTATTTTGTAAATTTTCAGACTGTACGTAAATTTCGAATTGTAAATAAATACATAACATTGTACGTAAATATTTCATCTTTATAAATTAATAAATGCATTGTCTGTAATATAATAATTTTTTAATGTTTTAACAAGGACATTAGGAACAAACATTAAAATAAAACGGAACTGGATAAAAAGCTCTATCAGATAAAAATGCATTAATGCATTGCATTGCTTACATAATTTTTATAATCTGATTATATAAATACATAGATCTCTCTCTCTCTCTCTCTCTCTCTATATATATATATATATATATATATATAATCTTATATATTTCTATATTCTTTCGTATTACTTATAAATCATATTCTCTCTTGTTATATATATATTTGTATAACATTCCAGAACTCTTTTCGTGTTATTCCTAGATGTATATTTCAAAACTGTGATGACAAAATTTGAATAAAAGGTTATGGACATCCATGATAACGCTGAATCTGTCACGTACATGTCCTACCAGTGACGAATGACCTCAGTTCAAAGTGTTCTATGAGCAAGGAAGGATAAATAACAACAACTTTTTTTTTAATGTAGAAATCGATTTTTTGCAGTGATTAATTAATATTTTCTAAATAACTTCTGTTACATATATTTAACACCCTACTCGTGGTTCAGGGGAAACTCGCGTCGCTGATGAGCATATTCAGAATTTTGCCTCGTTTTCTTTCATTCGATGAGCAAATGCGGGGTTAGTTCCCCCTAAAAGTCCTCCCGGAAGGCACTTCCCTCCTTCTTCAGCGATATGGAGCCAAGTCAGACATCTACCTACCGGTGCTCCATCACAACAGAAACTGCCCATTTCCCTTCATTCATGAGTAGATTACTCATGGGGTGTTCGTCCCGCGCTACCGAACGCTGAGAATGAGTCAACAATAATATCATTTATTAAATAATTTAAATGAACAAAACCTTTATTCTACAGTAATTACCCTTCTGGAAAAGTAACACATTACTTATTTATTAAACAAAACTCATTTGAAGGATATTAAATCGTAAAACTCATCGTGAACTTTTTTTTTTATTTCCTGTTAATTTAGTAATACGTGCTTTAAGCTTATTTCGATATAATTTTTAAATCTTTCCATTAATTGCAATTTGTGTTTTAGTAGAAAACACTTTTCAAAAGAAAGAAATTTTTGCGACGTAAAGATGTCTCAAATTTTAATTTTATTAGAACACTTTTTTTTCCAAAATAAGCGCGAATTCGACGAAAAGCAATTATTAATAATTTAATTATTTTTCAAATTATGCCACGTGTAATAAATAACCTTTTGAGATTTTCTAATCATTGAATAGTTTTTAACGAAAAAACATTTTGATAGGGATTCTCTTGGTAATATTTTGTTCTATTCCAAGTAAAATTTTTTAAACTTCCTGGAAAAGCTTCCTGAGTATTAGAAACTTAGTTTTAAAAAGTAGAAAAGAAATTTAATTAAAAATCTGCATTAGTTAACATATTTCGTACAGCTTTCTTAATTGAAAACTTTTATAGCGTAATTGATGTAATTAAATTTTGACGTTTTAATTTTATGGCCGTATTAAAGGATAAAAGAGGACAAATTTCCGTATAAAATAAAAAATAATTTAAGTAATTTTTAAAGTTATCTTTAAGTTTGACTGTTGAAATCGGGTTAATGCTTTTTTGCGTATATTGATTAATAAATTGTTGGCAGTTATTTGTTGTGGTGCTATAGAATTGTTTATGATATTTTGATGCATTTTTATATAAATATTTATTCAGTATAAATTTTGTAAATTTTCAGATTGTATAATAAAAAATATCTTCTTTTTATATATTCTTTTATATGCTTCTATATATATATAAATTAATAAATGCATTGATTGAAAAATAATTATTATTTAATGTTTCAACAATGACATTTTAAACAACCATTAAATTGAAACGGAAATTAATAAATCATTTCTTGCAATATTTTTATAATCTGATTTTATATATATATATATATATATATATATATATATAATTTTCCAGAACTCTTTCCGTGTCATTCCTAGATATATATTCCAAAACTGTGATGACGAAATTTGAATAAAAGGAGTAGACATCCTGGATAACGCTGTATATGCCACGTACATATCCTACTAGTGACGAATGATCTTTGTTCAAAGTATTCTATGAGCAATGAAGTACAAATAGCAACAAATTTTCTTAAATGTAGAAGCCATGATTTTTGTTGTGATGAAAATTTCACTTAATTAACATTTTCTAAATAAATTCTATCACATTTATTACGTGCTTCACATGTGACTCAGTGGCAACGTGCTCCTCTGATGAACGTGTTCAGCATCTTGTCTCGTTAGTCAGACTGGTTGTTGGGATGGCTGGTTGTTCCGGATTTTCTCCCATACGATGCGTAAATGCGGGGTAGTTTCCCCCTAAAAATTCTCCCAAAAAACACTGCCCATCCTCTTCAACGTCACAGAGAAAAGTCAGACTTCTACCTACCGGTGCTCAATCACAACAGAAACTGCCTCCATTCATGAGTAGACTATTCATGGGGTGTCCGACCCGTGCTGCCCGACACTGAAAATAAGTCACAACACCACCAATATTTATTAAAAAATTTAATTAAACAAAAACGTTACTTAAAACAAACACCTTAAAAGTAACACCTTACCAATTAATTACATTATACTCATTCGAATCATTTTAAATCATAAAAAATATTATCCATGAGTTTTATTCCTTATTCATTTAATAATACATGCTTTGGATTTATTACAATATAATTTTTAAATCTTTTCATTAATTGGAATTTGTGTTTTAGAAGAAAGCATCTTTAAAAATAAAGAAAACTTTTGAAGTAAAGATGTCTCAAATTTTAATTTTATTAGAAAATTTTTTTCGAAATACAGTGTGAATTCGGCGAAAATGCAATTATGATTAATTTAATTATTTTTCAAATTATGCCACCTTTAGGGATTTTCTAATCATCGAATGGTTTTTGATGAAAAAGAGTTTTGATACATATTCTCTTAGTAATATTTTGTTTTATTCTAAGTAAAAATTTTAAAACTTCCTAAAAAAGCTTCCTGAGTATTAGAAACTTAATTTAAGAAAAGTCGTAAAATAAATTTAATTAAAAATATGCTTTAGTTAACATATTTCGTACAGCTTTCTTAATTGAAAATTTTTATACCGTAATTGATGTAATTAATTTTTATGACGTCTTAATTTTATGGCCGTATTAAAGGATAAAAGTATCCTAATCAACATATGAAATAAAAATTAATTTAAGTAATTTTTTTGAAGCTGTCTTTATGTTAGACTAATAAAATGGGTTCCATGCTTTTTCACGTTTATTGATTTATAAATTGTCTGCATTTATTTGTTGTGAGGCTACAGAATTTCCTGTGATATTTTTTTGCAAATTAAGTTATTTTGTAAATTTTTAGATTCTACACAAAAAAAATATATTTTTTCTCTTTATAAATTAATAAACGTATTGCAAAATAATATTTTTAATGTTTTCAATGATATTTTAAACAACCATTCAAATGACAATGTAGGTGACAATAATGCCTACTTTTGCTTAACAAATCCAAGAAAAGCTACACATTAAATCATAGATTTGCTTGCAATATTTTTAAAACCTGTGTTTACATATATATATATATGGGAACACTTTAAATCTTGTTTACAAGCATTACAAAATTATATTCGCAATGAAATGAAAATTAAAGATAATTAGATACACAAGTGCTGTTCGCTCCAAGGATGGAGATTTTCAGAGTTCTCGAGTCTACGACAAATCTATCCAACCTGCCTGCGGCAGACCTTAATTATTACACGGCTTGGTACACGAAACTACAAGGGCTCACTTTATAAACAGACGAAAACTCCGGCCTTTCACTGGCATCAGAGAAAAGACAATACTTCTTGTCGATTCGTCGCAGAAATATTTTTCTTCTTCTCTAAAAACCTCCCTTTAAGAAAATCCGTCAAGAGGTGGGGGCAGCTTCCTTCACTTCTCATTAGAGTCGACACTTCTTCAGCTCAAGATCTATCACCAATCCCGTTGCAGCAACTTATCACGTAGTCCATATCCCGTCTGCAATTGCTTCGAACTGTCAAGGTCGCACCGACAATCGCTAATTTGATGAGATCGCATTATTCATGACATTGAATATCTGCTATTAATATGAGTGACAAGTTGTTCTCATTAGTACAAAACACCAATTGAATGAAATATAAATATCCACAACACTGCTTATCTGCTGTCATTGAATGATATTTTATTACAATGTACAGGTCAAAAGAATATACATTCCACACTCCTGGGAAAAAAATGCCTCAACTTTTCCATTTATATTTACTACTCCAACTGTAAATAAACAAGATCGAAAGATCAGCAATTTAACTTCCTAACTCATATTAATATGATAAGAATTCAATTTAAATAAGTTAGACACTATAATCCAATTTAAAGAAAACATGTAACATTTGTATTAATAATATTACCCACCAATGGAAGTGTGAAAAGTCCTGATGCCAGTGGGAACGTTGATTGATTCAAGTTGATTCATTAATCATTAAATGTAATTTAAAGCATGTGATACATATTAGCCTGGGGATTTAACATGATATTAAATCTCCAGTCGAATATTACTCATAATGTAAACCATTTATTTTAATGTCAAGTACTAATGAATGTATGCAACGACATAATTGAAAACATAACATTATCATAAACGATACAATATTGACAAAATATGTTTGCATGATTTAAACAAATGTAGCGAAAGCCTTTTATATTTTAATAGTGTAACTTTTACCTTTGCCGTCATTGCAGTGTCCTCCATTTCGGTTGATATTTCTTTGGAAACCATTAATTTGTGTTTCTAGCCTTGTTTCCTTAAATAAAAATCTGTAGCTCGAATCCTTAACTTTTCAACAATAAACATTTTCGTAGAATTATAAAATTTCATTATGTGAGTCAGTGTTTATGTGATTCTTTTAGATGTAAAAGTTCCAGTTCGAATAATAGATCTGCAACTTAATCATCACTTAAAAAATAATCATTATTTTCTAAAATTTCATTTAATGTATGAATATATTTGAATATTTTTATGATCTTATATTATAAATTACGGCAATGTCCAAGCGTGCCAGCCATGTTGTGAAAAAAATCACGTTAACGGAAACCTTTGATATCAACAATTTTGAAGAGGAAACTACACACTATCTGTATGATACACTCGCACTAAGAAACGTCATCTGTCCAGCTTGATGATAGATTGGTGGATAAGTAGAGAGACAATAGAGAGTTTTTTCATACCGCATTTTGGACGTCCGTTAGCTTTTTCTCCCTAGCGCGCATGCTCATGGGAAACATTATCACAGATACTCATGCGCAATTTCCTACGAGCATGCACGCTAGGAAAAAGCTAAAGGACGTCCAAAATACGGTATGTGAGAGCGATATCGTGTTATTTGTAGAGCTAACGACATAGAGCTCTGGATCAGGTTGACCCCAAAGTTCTCATTGCCTGGTAATTTTTAACATGTATTATGTATTTTCATAATATGGAGAGCATATATTAATTGAATATCTCTAGGTTATTATAAATTTAAAAAATGTTCAAACGAGTCAGCCATGTTGTAAAAAAATCGCATTAACTAAAACGTTGGGCATCAACAATTTGAAATGGGAACTTCACACTATCTCCATGATACACTCCCACTAAGGAATGACATTACTTCAGCTTGATGGTATATTGGTGGATAAATATAGAGCATTATCCAGTGATATCGTGTTAATTGTAAAGTTCACAACATGTACTGTTGGATCAGATTGACACTAAAGTTCCCATTGCTGGGTAAATTGAATTCCTGTCTGTAAGGAGAATATGTTGTAGCTGCTTAAAATATTGATCTTAAAGATGGATTCATTTTTTTACTGGCATATATCAAAAACACTCATTCAAAAGTGTCTAATTAGCCTAAAGTGCGCGAAAAAGACCGCAGAGGGACAAACCAAACCAAACTGGAAAATATGAAAAATATTCCATTATATTTTAAAAAAAAATACAAATAGCTGACCTCTTTTCGATTTTTATTTTAGTAGCCTTATTAAATTACATTCCGGTCCAAAAATTTAACCAAATTTTATACTTCTCAAATGAAAACTGAAAAAAAAAAATAATTTATCATTTTTATTATTTGCTACGAACAACTTTTGTCAGCAGCAAGACTGAATTTAAAGAAAGAAAAATAAGTTTGGATTTTTTTTTTCTAGTTTTGAAATCCCCGTCTTATCTAGACAACTCCAAAACATTTTTTGTTTGTTTGTATTTAGAAAAGTGAAGAAAGTTTCCAATACGACGGTGCCGAAAGTATTCTTTCCTTTTTTGCTTCAAAACGAACGTGAGTTTCTTGCACTTCGATTGATACAAGAATAAATGAGACGACCTTCCTATCAGTAGAAGAAGAAGGATTTTATTTTCTGATTTCTTGACTGTTCCCGAAAAGCCAAAAGAAATCCGATCCGTTCCTCTTTTAAATGCAGGAATGCTGCTGAAATTTAAATGCAATGGAAATGCAGGCAACAGCAGCTGAAGAATATTTATTTCTTTAATCGATACAAAATCAATTGCAGACTCCATATCTTTATTTAATCGTCGCCCGCACTATGTTTGGATTCCCATTTTAGTATTCCTTCTGTTCTTCTTGAATATATTATTCTTAAAATATACGAAGAACCAAAATAAAATAGTAGTTTGTTGAATGTTTAAAACTTTAAGAATATATTACTGTAGCATTGATAAGGATTTCAAACAAACTTTCTAACTCAATTTATTTGACAGTATATTTTTATACTTTTAAAAGGTTTTTTATTAAGGAAACTGTATTTTGAAGCAAGCTTAATTTATATATCGGTAATAAATTACGGTGTTTATATGGTGTGTTTTCCAAAGTATACTCTTAAGTACTAATCACTATGACTAAATGGCATTATAATTGGGTTTTATAATTTTTCTGAATGGCAGTTGATTTCACATTTCCTGACTACCACGCTATTCAGTTATAATATTATCACAGTGATAAAAATTCATAATGTAATTGTCCTTTAAATCACTAAAATTACCGAAGTTTTTCTTTAATGATGAGTCGAAATTCATTTTACTGTCATTGTGATAAGTTATCAGCTGAAGGAAATATATATCACGGTTAAGTTACGATTTATGTCTATAGATCTTTAGAGTTTGAAATCAAATTAAATGAAGAAAGAAAGAAATGAAATTAAAGCAAATTAAAATATAATTAACATTTAAATCACTAAAATTACCAAACTCAGTCTTAAATCTAAGAACAATGACTAAATGATATTATAGTTGAGTTTATAATTTTCCTCAATGGCAGTTGTTGCACATGTTCAGACTGTAGAGCGGCAAACCAAACCGAACCTGAAAAATATTCAACAACGTAAAGAAATGTCTACAATGAACTGTTGTTTTAAACACAAGAGGAATCAAATATTAGCATTAAATTCTTTTTTACCATCCTATAAAATAAGTTTGCGCATCTATATTTTAAAAGAAACAAAAATTGTTTGACCTCTTTCCGATTCTTATTTTAGTAGCCTTATTAGATTACATTCCGGTCCAGAAATTTTGAACGAAAAAAAGAAACCATCGTTTTTATGATTTTTTTTTTACTTCGAACAACTTTTGTCAGCATCACGACTGAATTTAAAGAAAAGAAAAATAAGTTTATTTTTTTCTACAATTTTCTAAATCCCCGTCTAATCTAGACATCTCCAAAACATTTTTTGTTTGTTTGTATTTAGAGAAGTGATGAAAAGTTTCCAATACGACGGTGTCAAAAGTATTCTTTTCTTTTTTTGCTTCAAAACGAACGTGAGTTTGTTACGCTTTGAGTGATACAAGAATAAACGAGACGACCTTCTTTTCAGTAGAAGAAGAAGGATTTTATTCTCCGATTTCTTGACTGTTCCCAAAAAGCTAAAAAGAAATCCGATCCGTTCCTCTTTTAAATGCAGGAACGCTGCTGAAATTTAAATGCAATGGAAATGCAGGCAAAAGAAGCTGAAGAATATTTATTTCTTTAATGGATTCAAAATCAAATGCAGAAGACTCCATATCTTTATTAATCGTCACCAGTCCTATTTTTGGATTCCCTTTTTAGTATTCCTCTTCTATTTTTCAATATATTGTTTCTTAAATATGCAAAAACCAAAATAAAATTGTAATTTGTTAAATGTATAAAAGGCAAAATTATATTATTGTAGCATTGATGAGGATTTCAAACAAACTTTCTAGAAAGAAAATTTATTTAAAGAATATTTTTGTACTATTTTAGATTTTTAATTAATGTAACAGTGTTTTGAAATAAATTTAATTTGTATCATGATAATAAAAACTATGGTCTTTAATGAGGAGTTGAAATTAATTTTATTATCATTGTGTTAGGTTATCAGCTAAAGGAAATATATTATGTCACGTTTAAGTTACAATTTATGTTTATAAATCATTTGGATAAAAATATAATTATCATTTAAATCAATAAAATTACCAAATTCTAATCTAAAGCACTACGACTAAATGACATTATAGTTGGGTTATATTATTTTTCTGAATGACAGTTGATTTCACATGTTCAAACTGTAGAACGACAAACCAAATCAAACCCGAAAAATATTCAACATTGTAAAAAAAAAAATGTCTGCAATAAACCGTTGTTTTAAATACAAGAGGAATCAAATATTGATATTTAGTATTTATACCATCACATAAAATAAATTTGTGCATGTATGTTTTAAAAGGAACAAAAAATGTTTGGCCTCTTTACGATTTTTATTTTAGTAACACTTTTTAAATTACATTCCGGTCTAGAAATTTTAACCAAATTTTATATTTCTCAAATGAAAACAGAAAAAAGAAATCATCGTTTTTTTTTTTTCTACGAACAATTTCTGTCAGCAGCAAAGCAAGACTGAATTTAAAGAAAGAAAAATAAGTTTTTTTTTTCTAGTTTCTAAATCCCCGTCTAATCTAGACATCTCCACAAACATTTTTTATTTGTTTGTATTTAGAAAAAGTTTCCAATACTACTGTGTCGAAAGTATTCTTTCTTTTTTTTTTTTTTTTTTTTTTTTTTTTTTTGCTTCAAAACGAACGTGAGTTTGTTACGCATCGCGTGATACAAGAATAAATGAGACGACCTTCCTATCAGTAGAAGAAGAAGAAGGATTTTATTCTCTGATTTCTTGACTGTTCCCGAAAAGCCAAAAGAAATGCGATCCCTGCCCTCTTTTAAATGCAGGAATGCTGCTGAAATTCAAATGCAATGGAAATGCAGGCAACAGAAGCTGAAGAACAATTATTTCTTTAATGGATATAAAATCAAATGCAGAAGACTCGATATCTTTATTGAATCGTCACCAGTCCTATTTTTGGATTCAATTTTTAGTATTTTTCCTCAATATATTGTTTCTGAAAATATACAAAGGCCAAAATAAAATTGTAATTTGTTAAACGTATAAAAGGCAAGAACATATTGTTGTAGCATAGATAAGTATTGTTGTAGCATAGATAAGTATTGTTGTAGCATAGATAGTAGATATTCAAACAAACTTTCTATCTCAATTCATTTGAAAGATTATTTTGTACTTTTAGAAGGTTTTAAAAAGGGAACTGTATTTGAAGCAAGCTTAATTTAAATCTCGATAATAAATTACGGTGTGTTTTCCAAAGTATAGTCTTAGTATTAATCACTACAACTAAATGACATTGTATTTGGGTTTTATAACCTTGCTGAATGCCAGTTGATTTCACATTTCCAAATTACCATTTCATTTAGTTATAATATTATCACAGTGATAAAAATTCGTTATATAATTATCCTTTAAATCACTAAAATTACGAAAGTTTTGTCTTTAATGGCGAGTCGAAATTTATTTTATTGTCCTTGGGAGAGGTTATTAGTTAAAGGAAATATTTAACGTTTAAGCTTACAATTTATGTTTATCAATCTTTAAACATTTGAAAAAAAATGAAATAAAACAGAAAATAAGTAAAATTAAAGCGAATATAAATAAAATTAACAGTTTAAAGGAATACAATTACCAAAATCTAGCCCTGAGTGTTAAGTTCTTGACTAAATGACATTATAGTTGGGTTTTGTAATTTTTTGGAATGGCAGTTGATTTCACACATTCAAACTGTAGAGCCACAAACCAAACCAAACCAGAAAAATTTTCTATAATGTAAAAAAAAATGTCTAAACTAAACTGTTGTGTTAAATACAAAAGAAATCAAATATTGGCATTTAATATTTTTACCGTCATATAAAATAAGTTTGATCATCTATATTTTAAAAGTATATAAGTTAGTGCATCTATTTTTTTAAATTACATTCCGGTTCAAAAATTTAACCAAATTTTTTATTTTTCAAACTAAAATAGAGTAAAAAGAAATCAAAGTTTTTATTTTTTCGGACGAACAACTTTTGTCAGCAGCAAGACTGAATTTAAAAAGAAAAATATTTTTTTAATCTAGTTTCTTTAAATCCCCGTCTAAACTAGACATCTCCAAAAACATTTTTGTTTGTTTGTATTTAGAAAAGTGATGAAAAGTTTCCAATACGACGGTGTCTAAAGTATTATTTTCATTTTGCTTCAAAACGAACGTGAGTTTGTTACGCTTCGAGTGATACAAGAATAAATGAAATGACCTTCCCATCAGTAGAAGAGGAAAGATTCTATTCTGTGATTTCTTGACTGTTCCCGAAGAGTTAAAATAAATACGATCCCTGTCCTCTTTTAAATGCAGGAATGCTGCTGAAATTCAAATGCAATGGAAATGCAGGCAACAGAGGCTGAAGAATATTTATTTCCTTAATGGATACAAAAATCAAATGCAGAAGACTCCATATCTTTATTGAATCGTCACCAGTCCTATTTTTCGATTCCGTTTTTAGAATTCCTCCCTCAATATATTATTTCTGAAATATACGAAGAACAAAATTAAATAGTAATTTGTTGAATGTATGAAATTGTAAAAATATATAATTGTAGCATTGATGAGATTTCAAACAAACTTTCTAGCTCAATTCCTTTGAAAGAATCTTTTGTACTTTTAAAAAGATTTTTAATTAATAAAACAATAATTTAATTTATGACTTGACAATAAACACTGTAGTCTGTAATGATGAGTCAAATTTATTTTCATTGTCGCTGTGATAGATTATCAGTTAAAGGAAATATTTATCACGTTTAAGTTACTATTTCTTTTCTATAAATCTTTACGCACTTGAAAAAAAAAAAAAAGGAAATGAAACAAAAAATAAATATAATTAAATTAAATAAAATGTAATTAACATTTAAATCACTAAAATTAATAAAATCTAGTCTTAAGTACTAAGCACTTTGACTTAACTTAACAACGAGCTTGACTTAAATGACATTATAGTTGGGTTTTGTAATTTTTTCTGAGTGGCAGTTGATTTCACATGTTTAAACTGTACAGCGAAAAATCAAACCAAACCCGAAAAATATTCTACAATGTAAAAAAAGTGTCTAAACTAGAAAAAGAATCAAATATTGACATTTAGTATTTTAACCATCATATAAAATAAGTTCATGCATCTATATTTTAAAAGAAACAAAAATATCTGACCTCTTTTCGATACTTACACTCATGTCCATAAATTAAGGATAATGAAGTTCAGGCAAAGAAAGAGACAAAGCAAAACAAATTTGACTTATTTGTAAAGTCTGTTTATTAAACAAAAGGTAAAGAGCAAAAGAGATGCTATATGTTTGACATAATTAATAAAAATTGCGATTTTTACGCCCTGGAGCAAATTTCAAAAAAGAACCTATTTACAAAAAACAGTATAACATGGGTAGTATGATGGTTAATATGGAGTATGTCTCCCGGACGATGCAATACAGGCCTTACAACGCCTAGGCATGCTGAGTATCAAATTATCAATCTGATCTTGGGGAATATTACACCACTCATCAAGCAATGCCCTCCGAATTTCCGGTTGATAGGTGGGAAGGGTTTGACGGGCTGCAATTCGTCGGCCAAGTATATCCCCACATGCTCTATTGGATTCAAGTCCGGTGAGTATGCTGGCCAATCCATACGGGTGATATCCTCCAATTGAAGGCATTCGTCTACAATGTTTGAACGGTGAGGAAGGGCGTTGTTCATCCATAAACAGAAATTCAGCACCCATGGAACCCCGAAACAAACGTACATGTTGTTCCAAAATGACATCCCGATAGATGTGGCCTGTCATCGTTACACTCTGAACATGCAGGTCAGTTCTGGAACCAAGAATAATTCCTCCCCAAACGAGCCATCCTGCACCACCATAACGGTGCCGTTCAATGGTGTTCTCTTGGTGGTAACGGGTACCTGGCACTCTCCATATGAAAGTCCGGCGAGAATCAGACTGCAAACTAAACCTGGACTCGTCGGAAAACATCACACCAGACCACTGTTGCGGTGTCCACAATGCATGCTCTCTACTCCAGGTTAATCGCAGGCGACAGTGAGTTGCGGTAAGTGGAACACATCTGACAGGCCTACGAGCATATAGACCCATGTGCCCTAAGCGTCTGTACACGGTCTGCCTTGAAACTGTCGTACCGGTAGCTGAAGAGAGCTGACGAGACAGGTCTGACGCTGTGCTCCGTCTGTTCCTTTTGGCAGTAACTGCTAAATACCGGTCTTCATTCGGCGTTGTAACTCTGGGGCGACCTGTGCTGTAACATCTACTCACATTACCATCATCTTGGAATCGTTGCCAAAGCCTGGAGATCAGACACTCTGGGCGATTCCAAGTTCCTCTGATACTTCCAGCTGGGTACGTCCACATTCCAGTCGTCCGATAATTCTACCACGTAAAAATCATCCAAATGCTTCCTTTGGGCCATAACTATGCGGTTATTGCACTGAAAGGCTTTTAAAGCGCTTGTGAACAATTTTACTTCTTTGCCACCATTCCTTATATACCCCTCTCTCTTACACTGTCGTCATTGTGACGTACTATCCGCGCCATCTGGTGGTTTCCTGTAATTTGCATATTCTTCTTCAAGATGTGTGTGATAATTCTACAGGAGAAATTTTTATTTTAGAGTTCAATTTCTGTGGGATTCTGAATTATTCTTAATTTATTGACATGAGTGTATTTTAGTAGCCTTATCAAATTATATTCCGGTCCAAAATTTTAAAAAATTTATATTTTCAAACCAAAACAAAAAAAAGAAATCATCGTTTTTATTTTTCTACGAACAATTTCTGTCAGCAGCAAAGCAAGACTGAATTTAAAGAAAGAAAAATAAGTTTTTTTTTTTTTCTAGTTTCTAAATCCCCGTCTAATCTAGAAATCTCCAAAAACATTTTTTGTTTGTTTGTTTGTATTTAGAAAAGTGATGAAAAGTTTCCAATTCGACGGTGTCTAAAGTATTCTTTCCTTTTTTTTTTTGCTTCAAAACGAATGTGAGTTTGTTACGCTTCGCTTGATGCAAGAATAAATGAGACGACCTTCCTGTCAGTAGAAGAAAAAAGGATTTTTTTTTCTCTGATTTTTTTGGACTGTTCCCGAAAATCTAAAAGAAATACGATCCGTTCCTCTTTTAAATGCAGGAATGCTGCTGAAATTAAATGCAATGGAAATGCAGGTGACAGAAGCTGAAGAATATATATTTCTTTAATGGATGCAAAATCAAATACAGAAGATTCCATATCTTTATTTAATCTTCACCCTATTTTTGTATTCCAATTTTAGTATTCTTCCTCAATATATTATTTCTAAATTATGCGAGAGCCAAAATAAAATAATAATTTGTTGAATGTTTAAAAAGGACAAGAATATATTATTGTAGCATTGATAAGGATTTCAAACAAACTTTCTAGATTAATTCATTTGAAAGAATATTTTTGTATTTTTAAAAAGATTTTTAATTAATGAAGCAAACTTAAATTATGTCTTGATAATAAACGTATTTTTTATTGATGAGTCGAAATTAATTGTATTTTTATCGTGAAAGTTTATCAATTAAAGGAAGTATTGATCATGTTTAATTTACGATTTATGTCTATTTAAACATTTTCTAGGAAATGAAATGAAACAAAAAAATAAAGATAATTAAAGTAAATAAAAGTTTAATTTACATTTAAATCACTAAAATTACCAAAGTTTCGTCTTAATTACTAAGTGCGACCTGATTGGCTAATTGAGTAACGTTTTGGCCTTTACTACCATAGGCTTCATGTTCGGATTCTGGCAGTAGCATGATTGTTTGTGAGTGGAATCCGTTTTAACTGTAGGTCCTGGTCTAATTAGCCTAAAGTGTGCAACAAATGACCTGTACAGTGACAAACCAAACTTATTGACCATTTGATTGATTAGAACAAGTAAAACTTTTAACATACAAGTTTTGAGCAATTAGAAATGTCTACAAGGTTTTTTTATCAAAAGCCATGGATAAAAAAAATTTGCTAGAAATAGCTAAAAATCGCCTAATTTGTCATTGTTGTTTCTCCTGAAAAATATAAATATCCTATAATGTAAAAAAAAAATATCTACAATAAACTGTCGTTTTAAACACAAAAGGAATCATATATTGACATTTAGTATTTCTACCATCACATAAAATAGATTTGTGTCTCTATAATTTAAGAGAAACAAAAATAGCTGACCTCTTTTCGATTCTTATATTAGTAGCATTATTAAATTCCATTCAGGTTGAGAAATTTTAACCAAATTTTATATTTCTCAAATGAAAAACTGAAAAAAGAAGTCATCGTTTTTATTTCTTGCTACGAACAACTTTTGTCAGCAACAAGACTGAATTTAAAGAAAGAAAAATAAGTTTTTTTTTCTTTTAGTTTCTAAATCCCCGTCTAATCTAGACATCTCCAAAAACATTTGTTTGTTTGTTTGTATTTAGAAAAGTGCTGAAAAGTTTCCAATACGAAGGTGTCGAAAGTATTCTTTCCTTTTTGCTTCAAAACGAACGTGAGTTTCTTACGCTTCGAGTGATACATGAATAAACGAGACGACCTTCCTATCAGTAGAAGAAGAATTTTATTCTCTGATTTCTGGACTGTTCCCGAAAAGGCCAAAAGAAATGCGATACGTTCCTCCTTTAAATGCAGGAATGCTGCTGAAATTTAAATTCAATGGATGTGCAGGCAACAGGCGGAGCCATGCGCAAAATGGTCAAAGCCAGATGGTGTCTTCGACTGTGGTCTGTGTCAGTATTCCGACTTGATTAAGTGTTGGCTTTCACCTTTCTGCCTCTTGAAAAGGTTAGCTTTTAGATGAAAAGGCGTCGTATTTTTATGAGGAAACTCCTTCTAAATGATGGAGCGTGTAGTCAGAAAGACATAAAAGCACAGGTGAAGGAGACATCAAAAAGGAGAATCGACGGGGATACAAGATTCGAAGAAGCAGAGAGAATAAGCCCGTGAATGGACCGAGGGAAAGTCCGGAAGAAGAAAGGTGCCCAGTCATGAAGAACGTCGAGAGTCAATGACGAGGACCAGAGAATTTCTGCCAGCACCATCTGTAATGTGGACACCCAAGGAAGAACCCCATTTGATGTTGATCCCTGCTGCCCCGTCTTTAAAGAATGTTGCTGGACTCCATTCGTCATGATGCCTATGTTTCCCATGCTGCCCGTTGAGGTCATCATCAACACAATTGAGTCGTTCTGTTTATTTAAAGTTGAATTTTGTTTTGGAAGGAGACCTACTTTGCTAGCAGTTGTGGCGTATGCGCAGGGAATGTGTTTGGGCTGATGGACCAAGCACCTGTATTATTCTAAAAAGTTAGGGATTTTTTTAATTATTAACTGTTATAGTGGTATATTGTATACATTTATTATATTTAAGTGATGCTTATTAGAAATTCGCTTGTGTTTATTAATAATGTATGACGTATTTTGATTATTTAAATTGTAATTATTAATGAATACATTTTTATTTATAATTAAAATCAAGAAATTTGCCTTTGTAGTAATCCATGGTATGCGTTTCCTTCAACATATATTAGTCTCTTCAAGCATTCGAACTTGTAGGCTTATGTGTGGTGTGAGTTATTGCGGATTTTTAGAGTATATTTTATATAGATTTTAATGTGGGCTTTGGGTAGACGGTTTAGCGTTGTACTTTTAGATAGGAGTTATTGTATAAAGATTTATAAAAGGGTTTAAAGCTTAAAGAGCCTAAACGGCACCACATTACACCAATACATTGCTTGTATGGTTTGATTTTTGAAGGTATTTTAAACTTCGACGAGAATCATCCATGACTGTTTAAAAAGTTAAATTTTTAGTCACCCAACTGGTATTTAAAATGGTGGACTAATGAATAGAGAGAACTTAGAACATAATACGTTTCAATATTTTCCAATTTCTTCAGAAATTTTTTAATTAATTATATGATTTTTTTTAAAAAATTATAAATGTAATAATTTATTTTCATAAATCTCAGAGAAAAT
Source organism: Caerostris extrusa (assembly GCA_021605095.1). Taxonomy (NCBI): domain Eukaryota; kingdom Metazoa; phylum Arthropoda; class Arachnida; order Araneae; family Araneidae; genus Caerostris; species Caerostris extrusa. The sequence continues at coordinate 63,663 of BPLR01012650.1, forward strand.
TAGTAAAACATTGTTAACATATTTAACTATATATGTTTAGTAAAAATTTTAAAATTACTATTTATATATAGTTTAATTATAAATAAACAGATTTGGACAAAAGTACAAGCCTTTAAAAACACATTGTTGCCTAAAATTGTTCCAAAATATATATTGCATTGACCATCGTAAATATATTTTGCTTTCACATGTAATACGAAAGTTTTAGTGAATATTAAGTTCTCAAAATTTTGAAGTTTTGAAATGCAATTTATAGATTTTGTAATAGACCAATAAACTATCGTTCATAAAACTAAATTGTTCCATATTCGAAATATTTTCATTGTATTTCAATTTTAAATATTAAAAATGTTCACGTTAATTTTTAAATCATATAAAATTGTTATATATATTTTTATAGAAGTTTCTACAATATTTTTTATTTTTAAAATTATTTCAAATAAATGAATTTTTGAAGAAGCCCTCAAACTTTTCACAAAGCCATTGGTCAATTTTAAGAAAAACCAAACTGTTTATTGCCACTTTAAAATGGTAGAAAAACAATTACTGTCGGCAACTAGTAACCTGGTAATTGAAATAATTGTATTTCCTAACTTGACTCCATTCCTTTTTAAGAGATTACCTAGAAAACCATTTACATCTTAACTTTTTTACATTGTTACTTGACGGAATGTGAAATTCTTTAATTTGTAAAGTTAGTTATTCTCGTTTAATTTTATTTTTCATATATAACACTTTTTTTACCTGTGATTTAACAGCGGCCTGATGGCTAATTGGCTACCGCTCTGGCCTTTGGAACCACAGATTTCAGGTTGTCAAATCCTAGCGTTGTCATGGATATTTGTGAGTGGTTCGAAATCCATGTTAAATTGTAGGTCCCGGTCTAATTAATCCAATGCTTGTGTGTAAAAAGTGTGCAAAAAAAAATGAGATAGCACAGCACCAACCTACCAAACGAAACGAAACCAAACCTGTGATTTAAGAGCAGCCTGATGGTCAATTGGTTGTGCTCTGGACTTTGGTACCACAGGCTTCAGGTTCTCTAATCTTGGAGGTGGCATAGATGTTTATGTGCAGTTCGGAATACATGTTAAACGGTAGGCCCCGGTCTAATTAATCCAATGCGTGCAAAGCATGACCATAGAGCGACCAACCAAACCTGTAATTTAAGAGCAGCTTGATGGCCAATTGGCAAACGTCCTGGTCTTTGGTACCACAGGTTTCAGGTTCTCGAATCCTGTCCGTTTCACGGATGTTTGCATGTGGTTCGGAATCCCCGTTTAACTGTAGGTCCCGGTCTAATTAATCCAAGGCGTACAAAAAAATAGCAGTAGAGCGGCCAATCAAACGAAACCAAACCTACAATTTAAGAGCGACCTGATGGCCAATTGACTACCACTCTGGCCTTTGGGACCACAAGCTTCAGGTTCTCGAATCCTGGTGGTGGAATGGATGTTTGTGAGTAGTTCGGAATCCATGTTAAACTGTTGGTCCCGGTCTAATAATCCAAGGCGTGCAAAAAATGACGTAGAGCGAACAACCAAACCTGTTAATTAAGAGCGACATGATGGCCAATCGGCTACCACTCTGGCCTTTGGTACCACAGGCTTATCATTTTCGAACCCTGGCGTTGGCATGGATGTTTGTGAGTGGTTCGGAATCCATGTTAAACTGTATGTCCCTATCTAATTAGCCCAAAGTGTGCAAAAGATGAGATAGCACAGCACCAACCAACCAAACGAAACCAAACCAAACCTGTGATATAAGAGCAGCCTGATGGCCAATTGGTTGTGCTCTGGACATTGGTACCACAGGCTTCAGGTTCTCGAGTCTTGGCGGTGGCATAGATGTTTATGTGCAGTTCGGAATCCATGTTAAACGGTAGGTCTCGGTCAAATTAATCCAATGCGTGCAAAAAATGTCCAAACGAAATCAAACCAGGGATTTAAGAAAATAAATTTTGCTGTTTCAAAAACATAATATCGGTCAGCAGACCTTGTTTATCACTTGAAATCTAACCACGATTTTATTTTAAGATGTGTTTCTTTTGCCACGCCTCAATATCTAATAATCTTTAAACATTTTCATTTTAGTCACATTTTTAAAATTTTTAAAAATATCTTTCGAAATGGTGTCTCAAAACTTTCAGCTAGCTTAATAATTTATGGCAGTAATACCAACGAAAGGGCTAAATCCTTTTCAACCACAACCTGCAATCCCATATTTCATTTACTCTATCAACCTAAAAGTGATAAAATACATTTTGTGACAACGTGGCATCATTTCAATTCCCTCTCACGTCGCCAAGGATTAGACGGCTATAATAATTTAAATTGAAATGCAGATTATGAATGCTGTTTGCTTTATAAATTTCGATCCCCGGAATTAGTTGGAGAAATAACTGGAATATAAATATAAATTTATGCCATTACATGACAACTTTTACGAGTTTACGTGTCTTCAGAATTTCCTACTCTAAATTTAAAATCTCTTAAATTCTACGACCAGTCAAGTGGGAAGCTTGCCTGCTCAAAATGCGTAATGAATCCGAGTTTGAGAAAAGTTCCTTAATGTGCTTATTTTTGGTTTGGTGATGGCTTAATTCATAATTCTAGAGCTCGTGTTCTAAAAATAATCATTGGAGAGTAAACAGATCTCAGAAGATTCTCACGTTTAAATAGAATTAAAAATGTGACTTCAGAAATATATCTTTAAGTATACAGTTAATTTTTAATAAAGTAGACATAATTTGTAATAAAAATCTTCTACTGTGTTCAAGCACTTTTTATTTATTTTTTTATTTTAAAAAATTTAAGTATTATGTTTTAAGGAATCTAATTCAAACATTTATATGACAATAGTTTGTTCAATTAAAAAATTTTGTAACAGAATTTTTAAATTCTCCGAAATTCAATGAATATATTGTGATGGCCTTACTTTAAAATGAACAAAATCAAGTGATTTCGATGGCAATTTTGATGACAATGTCTATTTTTTTTCATAGAAGAATATATAACTTATTTTCCTGGGATTTACGAGTGGCCTGATGGCCAATTGGATATCGCTCTGCCCTTTGGTACCACAGACTTCAGGTTCTTAAATCCTGGCGTTGGCATGGAGGTTTGTGAGGGATTCGGTATCCACGTTAAACTGTAGGTCCAGGTCTAATTAATAAAAGTCATGTAAAAAATAACCATAGAGCGACCAATCAAACCAAATCCGTTATTTAAGAGAATAAATTGTCTTGTTTCAAAAGCATAATATGGGTCAACAGACCTTGTTTATTACTTGAACTCGTACCACGATTTTTTTTCAGGCTGTGTTTCTTTTGCCACGCATCAATATCTAATACAGTCTTTAAACATTCTCATTTTAGTCCCAATTTTTGAATTTTAAAAATAGCTTACGAAATGGTGTCTCAAAATTTTTGCAAAGTTTAATAATTTATGACAGTAATACCAACAAAAGGGTTAAAATCACATTCAACAACAACCTGTAATCTCATATTTCATTTACTCTATCAACCTTAAAGTGATAAAATACATTTTTGTAAGAACGTGGCATAATTTCAAATTCCCTCTCACGTCGCCAAGGATTAGACGCCTCTAATAATTAAAATTGAAATGCAGATTATGAATGCTGTTTGCTTTATAAATTTTGATTCCCGGAATTAGTTGGGGGAAATAACTGTAATATAAATATAAATTTATGTCATTTCTTGGACAACTTTTATGAGTTTACGTGCCTACAGAATTTCCAACTCTAAATTTAAAATCTCTTAAATTCTACAACCAGTCAAGTGGGAAGCTTGCCTGCTCAAAATGCGTAATGAATCCGAGTTTGCGAAAAGTGCTTTAATGCGCTTATTTTTGGGTTTGGTGATGGTTTAATTCGCAATTCTAGAGCTCCTGTTCTAAAATATTCATGAGAAAGTAAGCAGATCTCAGATAGAAGATTCTCACGCTGTAATTGAAATGGAATTAAAAATGTGCCTTTAGAAATCTATCTTTAAATATCTATTTAATTGGTTTTAATAAAATAATCATAACTTATGAAAAAATCTTGTCAAACCCTATTTATTTATTTATTTTTAAATTTAAGTATTATACTTTAAGGATATGTGTATAATGAAACCTAATTTAAAAATTTATATGATAATTGTTTGTTCCAATAAAAAAATTAAATTTTTAGTAACAGAATTTTTTAAATCTGTGAAACTCAATGAATATACTGTGATAACCTTACTTTAAAATTAACAAACTCAAGGGATTTCGATGGCAATGTCTATTTTTTTTTTTTCATGGAAGATTGTAAAATGTTTTTTATTTAAAAATTATTTTGAATAAATGAATTTTTGAAAAGCCCTCAAACTATTCACCAAGATCATTGGTCAATTTTAAGAAACCAAACTGTTTATTGTCACTTTAAAATGGTACAAAATCAATTCGTGTCGGCAACAAGTTACCATATAGTTGAAATAGCTGCATTTCCTAACTTGACTCTAGTAATTTTTAAGAGACTTCTTAGGAAACCATTTACCTCTTAACTATTTTACATTGTACTTGACGGAGTGTGAAATTCTTTTATTTGTAAAATTTCCTATCTCTCATTTAAATTTTATCATTATATATTTCTTTTATCCTCTGATTTAAGAGCAGTCTGATGGCCAACTGGCTGCCACTCTGGCCTTTGGTACTACAGTCTTCCGGTTCTCGAATCTTGGCAATGCCATGGATGTTTGTAGTGTTTCTAAATCCACTTTAAACCATTAGTCCCGGTCTTATATGACCGTAGAGAGCCCAATCAAACTTCTCCACACCCACATCATTCCCAAGCTGTAAAGGGACAATTCAGCTCTAGGCACAGTGATGTGGTGTGGTGTAGTAGTAGTAGTAGTAATAGTAATGGTGGTGATGGTGGTTCGAATCCATGTTAAATTGTAGGTCCTGATCTAATTAATCCAAGGCATGTAAAAAATAACCATAGAGCGACCAATCAAACCAAATGCGTTATTTAAGAGAATAAATTGTCTTGTTTCAAAAGCATAATATGGGTCAACAGACCTTGTTTATTACTTGAACTCGCACCACGATTTTATTCAAGATGTGTTTCTTTTGCCACGCATCAATATCTAATAGAGTCTTTAAACAATCTCATTTTAGTCCCAATGATTTGAATTTTAAAAATAGCTTACGAAATGGTGTCTCAAAATTTTTAGCAAGTTTAATAATTTCATGACAGTAACACCAACGAAAGGACTAAAAAATCATTTTCAACAACAACCTGTAATCCCATATTTCATTTACTCTATCAACCTTAAAGTGATAAAATACATTTTTTGACAACGTGGCATAATTTCCAATTCCCTCTCGCATCGCCAAGGATTAGATTGCTATAATAATTTAAATTGAAATGCAGATTATGAAAGCTGTTTGATTTATAAATTTGGATTCCAATATTTGTTTGGAGAAATAACAGGAATATAAATATAAATTTATGTCATTCCAGTACAACTTTTACGAGTTTACGTGTCTTCAGAATTTCCTACTCTAAATTTAAAATCTCTTAAATTCTACAACCAATCAAGTGGGAAGCTTTCCTGCTCAAAATGCGTAATGAATCTGAGTTTGCGAAAAGTGCTTTAATGCGCTTATTTTTGGTTTGGTGATGGTTTAATTCATAATTCTAGAGCTCGTGTTCTAAAATATTCATTGGAAAGGAAACAGATCTCAGATAGAAGATTCTCACGTTGTTTAAATAGAATTAAAAATGTGACTTTAGAAAAATATATCTTTAAAATATCTAGTTAATTTTTAAATAAATAATTTACATAATTTATGATAAAAATCTTGTACTGTATTCAAGCACTTTTTATTTTTTTTTTTTTTTAAAATTTAAGTATTATGTTTTAAGGAAAATGTATAATGAAATCTAATTCAAACATTTATATGACAATAGCTTGTTCAATCAAAAAAACTTGTTTAACAGAATTTTTAAATTCTCCGAAATTCAATGAATATATTGTGATAGCTTTATTTTAAATGAACAAAATCAAGTGATTTCAATGGCAATTTTGATGACAATGTCTATTTTCTTTCATAGAAGATTGTAAAATTTTTATTTTAAAAATTGTTTCGAATAAATGAATTTTTATAAAGCCCTCAAACTTTTCATCAAGACTATTGATCAATGATTTTAAGAAAATATTTTGATGTAATCTTGCATATTGTTCTGCATATTATAGGTATATATCTTTATAGTACAAGTTATCGAAATTTTGAAATTTTAAACTTAATTTAGAGATTATGTAATAATAGACAATAAACTATGGTTCATAAAACTAAATTGTTCCATATTCGAAACATTTTCATTGTGTTTCATTTTTAAATATTAAAATGTTCACTTTAGTTTTTTAAATCATATAAAATGATTATATCTATTTTTTCCATTCAAGTTTGTAAGATATTTTTATTTAAAAATTATTTCGAATAAATTAATTTTTGAAGAAGTCTTCACCAAGGCCACACCCAAACTGTTTATTATCACTTTAAAAATGGTAGAAAAACACCATGTCGGCAACAAGTTACCTGGTAGTTAAAATAGTTGTCTTTCCTAACTTGACCCCATTCCTTTATAAGAGATTTCCCAGAAAACCAGCTGCATCTTAACTTTTTACATTGTTTGACGGAGTTGAAATTTTTCTTTTAATTTGTAAAGTGAATTAGTATTGTTTAATTTTATTATTTCATATATAACTCTTTTTTTTTTTTCATATATTCTCTCTCTGGATGGCCAGTTACAAAGGCCGTTTTACTTTGGTACCACATGCTTGGTTCACGAATCTTATGTTGACATAGATGCTTGAATGGGTTCGGAATCCATGCTAAACTGTAGGTAGTGATCAAATATATCCAAGGCGTACAAAAATGATCGTAGAGCGACTAATCAAACGAAACCAAACCTGTGATTTAAGAGCTGCTAGATGGCCAATTGGCTACCCCTCTGGCCGTTGGTGCCAGAGGCTTCATATTCTCGACTCCTAGCGGTGGTATGGATATTATTTGAGTGATTCGAATCCATATTAAACTGTAGGTCCCAGTCTAATTCATCCAAGGCGTTCAAAAATTATCAGTAGAGCGACCAACAAAACCAAATCCAAACCTACGATTTCAGAGAATAAATTTGTTGTTTTAAAAGCATAATATGAGTCAGCAGACCTTGTTTATTAATTGAACTCTAACCACAGTTTTATTTTAAAACGTGTTTTGCCGCACGTCAATATCTAAGTCTTTAGACATTCTCCTTTTTTTTAGTCCCAATTTAAATTTTAAAAATATCTTACGAAATGGTATCTCATAACTTTTAGTTAAGTTGACACAATGTATGAAAGTAATACCAAAGCTAGGGTCTAAAATCTTTTTCATCAACAACCTGTAATCCCATATTTTCATTTACTCAATCAACCTTAAAGTGATAAAAATACATTTTTGTGACAACGTGGCATAATTTCAAATCCCCTCTCTCACGTCGACAAGGATTAGACGGTTATAATAATTTAAATTGAAATGCAGATTATGAAAGCTGTTTGCTTTATAAATTTTGATTCCCGCAAATTAGTTGGGAAACAACTGGAATATAAATATAAATTTATGTCATTCCAGGACAAACTTTATGAGTTTACGTTTCTTCAGAATTTCCTACTTAAATTTAAAAAATCTCTAAATTTCTACAACCAGTCAAGTGGGAAGCTTGCCTGCTGAAAATGCGTAATGAATCCAAGTTTGTGGAAAGTGCTTTAATGCGCTTATATTTTGGTTTGGTGAAGGTTTAATTGGCAATTCTAGAGCTCGTGTTCTAAAATATTCATTGGACAGTAAACAGATCTCAGTTAGAAGATCCTTACGTTGCAATTTAAATAGAATTAAAAATGTGGCTTTAAAAATATATCTTTAAATATTTAATTAATTTTTAAATATAGTGGACATAACTTATGATTAAAATCTTGTATTCAAGCTCTTCTGATTTTTTTTTATTTTTTTAATTTAAGTATAATATTTTAAGGAAATTTGTATAATGAAATTTTGATTCAAAAATTTATATGATAGTATTTTGTTCTATTAAGAAAGTTAGAATTTTTAGTTACAGAATTTTTAAATTCTCTGAAATCCATTGAATATGCTGAATTATCATTGAATTAAAAAATATTATATAAATTCAGTGAATATATTCTCTGAAATTCAGTGAATTTAAAAATATCATAAATTTATTTTTTAAAATGCAATAAACAATTTTTTTCTTCTTTTCAATGGTATCAGCATATTGTTAGCCTACAGTTAGCCTTTCAACGGTATTGGCAAACCCTATTGTTAGCCAAGGTCTTTTACCTATTGGCAGATTCGAAGCATGAAATGTTTTCTTTTACGGAGAAGGATAGTGAGCCCTAAGCCATATGCTCTACAGTCATATTAGACAGGGATCTATATACTGAATTGCCTATATACCTAATCTACTGAGGATACTGAATTGCAACAAACATTCATGGCACCACCGGGACTCAAACCCGAAACCTAGGATACCGAGTGCCAGATTGCTAATCACTCAGCCATCCTGTTTCTAATAAATGTTTTTACTAAATTTAATCAAAAATAAAAATATTATTTAAAATGAATTTAATTACTAATCTTAAAAAAAATTAATATATTTAAAATAGATTTTTTAATAAATTAAAAAAAATAAAATTTTAAATTTATTTTACTGGTTTTTCAAAATCTAATTAATGCAAGTTTTAATGCTTAGCAGATACGGGCATTTATGAAACATCTTTCTTGAATGGAGATTATTTCTTCACATTTACCATCGTTTTTTATTTATCCACACATTTTTAATTCTTTAAAATGTTTTTGAATGTTTCAACTTTCGTTTAAACATTTTATATAAATCTGAATGCAGTAAAATATTCAAAACTTGATTAAAAAAATATTTCAAATTCAATTAGTAAACGTTATTTTATTCATACTGTTATTTATAGTTCTAGAAAACCTTAAATAAAATTAAGTTAATAATTTTGAAATATTAATAATATATAAAATAAAAAACTGTTTACAAACTTTTAAGAAAAAAATAGATAGAGCTTTCATAGATCTTATCACCCACATTGAAATGTGTTAATTCTAAGTAAAAACAATTCTTAATTAAATAACTAACTTATTTAAGAAATAATTTTAACAGTATATATATGCTAAAATTTAATAATAAGAAATTGGTTTGACTTCAAGTGTTGGAAAACCAAATAAATATTTCTTCAATAGAAAAGAGAAGAAAATAAAGAAGAAAAAATCAATATTTTCTGTCTGGTAAATACTTGCCATGCATAGATATTGAACTTCACAACTATTGAAAAACCTTTTCTTTCTTACCTATATATATAGGAATAATATATATATATATATTATTTATCTCCAAGAATTTATCTGTAAGGTATATATATATATATATATATATATCCAAGATATATATATCTCGAAGATATTGCTGTACAATAAATTTTAGTTATAAAGAAATATTTTTCGAATTTTGTTGGATAGTATGTAATATGTCATGTTATCAATCGAAACCAGAAATTTTTAATGTATAATTATTTCTTAAAGTCAACAAAATATATAAATCTATGCTCAGATATTTTTAAAACTGCCATAAAATTGCAGGCAAATTTACTTTTTCATATTGGAAAGTTACTAAAAAGGCGACTTTTTAAAACAGTTTAATATTTAACTTTAATCTTTTTCAATTTATTTTTGTATATTATAGTTTAAATAAATGGTTAACTTTTTTTTTTTTTAAATATGAAAGTGACAGTTTAAATATTTTGTTTTTATAAGGACATGAGTTAATATTTGTTATTTAAGCTTTAGTTTAATTATAACAAAAAGTAATGTTAGAAATTTTTTTTAACACTGAGCTAATCTTTTTTTTAAGGTAAACTGATATATTGGTATTTCAATCTTTTTTTGATATAATTTTAAGAATATTTAAAGGTATTATCATAATTTGAATTATGCATTAAGGGAAGGAATTTTATAATTTTTCTTTTTACCAAAATAATCATTTATTAAAAAACGTAAATTTGATATAAAAGTTTGTATTTTGAATTTTTTTTTTTTTTAAACTTATCTGAGATTAAAGAAACCTTTAGGATAGATAACATATCAGAACATTAAGTGTTTTCTTTGCTTGTTTCATTTAAAATATTATTGTGTAACAGTGTTTCCTCCTGCACACTACAACTGCGCCCTCTGTAGCGTTCAGTAGAACTCAATTGGCCTCGAGACTCTCATTCTGAGTGGAAGATATATATCTAGCGGCCGGATATATATCTAGCGCAACCTTGTGTATCAGTTAACCTACAAAACTACTCCGGGGTATAAGTCTTCACCAGGTGAGAAAGGTATATTTTGCGCATCCTGTGCGTAGTTGGAGTTTCGGGCTTTCGGCTTAGTCCTTAATTATCCGTCTTTAGTTATCTCTATAATTATCTGTCTTTACATTATCTTTATAGTCTATAATTATCTGTCTTTACATTATCTTATAGTTCATAATTATCTGTCTTTACATTTGTTAAATATTGTACGTGTGCGGTATTTTTGCTTGTGTAAATAAAGCTGTGAGTTCTCCAACCTGTGCCTCAAGCATCTCAACCCAACCACACCCAGTTGCAAACTGGTTGCACAAACCTGCACACTACAATTGCTAATTTAAATATTCATAATAGTAAGTTATTTAAAAAAATTTATTTGAAGTAAATGAATATAAATTTTTAATATATGTTTATAAAACATTTATAAAACAATTTTAAAAAATGAATATCTTATCACTTTTACCATCATTTTTTATATATTTTAAATTCTTTAAATGTTATTGAATAATTCGAATTTCACTAAAACGTTTTAAATAAATCTGATTGCAGTAAAACTTTCAAAACATGATTAAACAAGCAAATAATACTTCAAAAAACAAGGGTTTTCTATAAAATTTAATTAGAAAACATTCTTTTATCCTTTCTGTTATTTACAATTCTTGAAACCTCAATAAAATTAAGATAATAATTTTTGAAATATTATGACATAAAATAACTGCTTATAAACTTTTAAGAAAATGTCAGTTAAGAGTTTTTATAGGTTTAAATTATTAAATATCGAAGAGCTTTTATAAGTTCCATCTCCCACATTGAACCATATTAATTTTGAGTAAGAAACGAATTTTTAATTAAATAAAAACTTATTTAAGAAAAATTTGACAGGATATCTTCTAAGACTTTAAAATAAGAAATTGATTTTTACTTAAAGTGTTGGGAAAAACCAAATAAATATTTCTTCAATAGAAAAGAGAAGAAAATAAAGAAGAAAAAAATCAATATTTTCTGTCTGGTAGATACTTCCTATGCATAGATATTGAACTTCTCAACTATTGAAAACCTTTCTTTCTTTCCCTATATATATATATATATATATATTAAAATAGAACGAAGTCAATCTTTCTTTCCAAGATATTGCTTCACAATAAATTTTAGACACAAAAGATATATATTTTTCAAATTTCGTTCTATAGTACGTAATATGTCAAATTATTCGAAACAATTGTTTTAATAAATGATTTCAAGATTTCTACAAAATGCATAAAACTATGCTCAAATATTTTTAAGTTGCAAGTTATACATTAAATTTAAGTTATATATTAAATTTATCAGGCAAATTTACTTTTTTATATTGAAAGTTATCAATATAAAAAAGTAAATTTATACCTATATCATTTTAAAGAGGGCTTTTTAAGTAGTTTAATATATAACTATAACTAACTATAACTAGAGGGCTTTTTTAAAAGTAGTTTAATATATAGCCATATTACCCACTTATTTGTGTAATATAGATTAAATAAATGGTTTAACTATTTAAATATGAAAGTGACAGTTTAAATAATTTATATTTTTATAAAAACATAGGTTAATATTTGATGTTCAAGATTTAGTTTTTATTACAAGTAAAAGCAATGTTTGTAATTTATTTATTTTTTAACAATAAGTTAAACTTTTGTAAGGTTTGATACTATATTGGGATGTTTCAATCATTTTTTTGATATCATTTAAGAATATTTGCAGGCATTAGAATCATTTGAATTACAAATTAAGGGAATGAATTTTATTAAATTTCTGTATTTAAGTAAATAATTCATTTATTAAAATAGAGTTTCAATAATTCATCAAATAATAAAAAGTTTATATTTTGAAATTAAAAAAAAAAAAAAAAAAAGAAATTGTAACCCTTTTGATAGGTGTTTATTTTTTACTTATTTTAAAAAGGCGATGAATATTATTCTTTTGAAATATTTTCATATCATTTTATTTCTTTCTATTATACTAAATATAATTTTTTTATACAATTGTAAATATAACTGAAATGTTATTTGGCAGAAAAAGCTAAAATGTGGGAAGAATTGAATATAAAAATATACTAACTCCAAAGTAAAAGTTTTGAAATACAAAATAAAAGTCATTGTGAAAGACGAACCGTTGCGACCTGATGGATAGCATGTTAGGGTTTCGAACCAAGGGGTGCTTGATTGCAAGTTTTTGTAGGGATGGTGTCTACGCAGTATCGAAACTTGCAGTGTTTTTGTGGATAATCATAATTAGCGCAACAATCCCATGGTGGACCAAGGCCGTCTGCTTACTGGAAGATTCCGAAATATGAGGTGTTTTACTGAGGATAGACACTATAAATATATAGACTACAATGTACTTTCGTTAAGTAACAGGAGAAGGGTAAAGTTCTCAGATGCCAGCCATTAAAAATTGTTGTGCAGCAATATGGGTGCAGTGTAACACGATAAAAACTGCGCCCTTTATTACAATTGATTACGTTTCTTTCGTTCTGACAACAAATAATTTATGTCGAACTTCACAGATTCGAAAAAAATTAATCTGCTTAAAAAAATTGATATAATATAAATTTTATTGTTATAACTAAAAAATAATAGATTTACTTAGCTTTTAAATGGTATCCTATTAGATATCTAGGGGGCTTCTCATTGAATCTGCTTGATAGATTTCAATGAAATTCCTGCAAAATCTTTTCTAACAAATAAGCAAATTTGTATCAAAATTTTTACTAAAATTTTATAAAAGTCAAGAAAATCAAAATTTTGAATTGAAGAAACAATTTATTATGACTTTTACACTACCATGTAAAAGACTTTCTGTCATTTGTAAATCTAATATAAAAATTATTATTAAGATGAAAATCAAAATTATTCTAGGAAGTAAAGTGACATATTTATTTCAAGCAGTTTTTCGAAGAAACTCTTGAATGGACTACGTAATACCATTGCTAACTTTCTTCATTTGTGAAAAATTTTACTAAATGCAAAAAAAAAAAAACCACAGTTCGGTTAATTAAAATTAGTAAAACACCCACTCTACTATTTGTAAATGACGAAACAAAAAAACAATTCGCTTGTTTGGATAATATTTTGCAATTAATCATTACGTCAACTTCTGTAGAGAAAATTTGTAAATATAGATGGCGCACCTAGTGGTGACATCAAATTGCGTTTTTGGTTTTGAATTGTCATTTAGTGCGACTCTGGCTCGTATGCACCATCAAAATGTAAATAAAACTTTCTGTACTTACGTATTAACGGTATTCTTGGCGACAGTTGCGTCAATAAAGAGCACACACGCCGACCGCAACTACAGATTTGGCGCCAATCTACACTTAAAATTTTTGTTCCAAATAATAAAATATATATGAAACACTTCATTTAAAATCAAAAACGCTTTCAAAATATTTTTATTCCAAATATTAAAGATTGGCGACACTTAAAAACCGCCAAGTTGCCGCCAAGGTACCGTTAATACGTAAGTACCAAACTTTCTTTTTATAACTAAGGATTCATCACCTGTTTGATAATATTTTCTAATTACTCATTACGTCAACTTCTGTAGAGAAAATTTGTAAATACAGATGGCGCACCTACTGGTGACATCAGATTAAGTTTGTGTTTTGAATTATCAGTCGAATTCTATTGACGTTCAGGCTCGTTATGTACATGCCCGTCAAAATGTAAATAAAACTTTCTTTTATATCTAACGGAGGATCC